>QRFJ01002157.1:46428-71134 GCA_006176705.1 Cocos nucifera | reverse complement strand
GTTTCAATAATCGAAATAGGCTGCAACGGCAAAGCCGCAATAACTCGCGGAATGGATTTTAGCATAAGCTTACCGGAGAAAAAGGTATCGCCTGATAGTCCAAATGCCTTCACATTGACTTAAACCTTTGCCACAGTCTAGCCTTGAATGTCTCCACATCCCATCTGCACCAATTCCTTTCTCTTGAAAGATCCATTTACACCCAATAGTACTTATATCTTCTGGTGGATCTACCAAGGTCCAGACTTGGTTGAGTGCATCGAGTCGATCCTCTTGACTTCATTGCCGTCAAAGCCATTTTTCTCGCGAGTCGCATATCTGATAATCACCTCGTTGTAGGTTTTGGGATCAATCTCTGCACCTCCTAGAGGAACATTTCCTCCTACATCCTCTGAAATACATACCTAAGTATCTTTCAAGGGGGATGGGAAACTCTTTCGGCGATCCTAACGAGGTGGAGGAGGTAGTTGTTTCTTAATTGCCTCAACCTGATTTGGTTCACTTGTCCTTAGCTTTTTCCCATGTGAGACTTTCTCATCAAGCTTAAATCTGCTTTCCAATGCCACTATCTTGAATAAACTATTTTCCAGAACTATGGCATGTCGACTCACAATCACATTTGTGTCTTCTGGAATGTAGAAATAGTATCCTAATGACTCTTTTAGGCATATCCCTATGAATCGAGCTCCTAAAGGAACCAATAAAAACTCTAACTTGTCCGCTTGCTTTTGTCTTTTGACATGAGCACGGACAACCCCAAAATTCTGAGATGACTAAACTGGTTTCTTACGTGCCATACTCTCATACGGTGTGGTAGGAACTAATTTTAGAGGGATTCCGTATGATTGGAAGTTAATATGAATATCTCCAAGTTGGGGGTCTGTGAGCTATCATCGGATCGAACCATAGTCCAATAGAGTCCGATTTCTCCCGTTCTATAGAAACCCCGTTGAGTTTGAGGTGTTTCCCGGTGGAGTCCATTGAGAGAACCTATGCCATTTTCCTTAAGATAGTCTAGGATTCTGCGGCTTAAGGTATTCACCTCCTCGAATCTGATCGAAGAACTTAATGGTTTTCCAGTTGTTTTCTACTTCATTCTGAGAATTCTTTGACTTTTCAAAGGCTTAGACTTGTTGTCCTCATAAGATACACAATACCCATACCTAGACAGATCATCGATAAAGGGTAAATGAAGTAGACAAATTGCCTCTAAGCCGGACACAATGCGAATAGGCCGCACACATCAGTATGTACTAGGGCAAAGGAAGATCTGTGGCCCTCTCCCCATGTCCCAGACAAAAGGGAAGTTTAGTCATTTTGTGCCTTGAAGAAACAAGATTCACAAGTTGGATATGAACTCCAAAAGTCAATGGACTCAATAAGCCCATGTTTTCTCCAATTTGTTAATCCTATTCTTCCTGCTATACTGACTAATCTCAGGTGCCGATAGATATCTATCATTTGGACCTATCCCGTAAGGTGTTTGGCAAATTCACATTTTGCTCGATGTTAAAAACAGGTAGCCGAAAAAACATGATCTAATATGCACTGATAAAGACCATTACAAGAAAACCATTTGCAATTTTATTTTCTTCATAAAGCTGTTAATAATGGGTCCTTAAAGAAGGTGATCAAACATAACCTTGCTTATGCTAAGCATGACACAAAATCAGAATTCCTGCTAGCTGCAGGCACAATAATACAGTCTTTTAAAACTAAGGTTTAAACCAGATGGTAATCGGAGAGGGTATGTTCCCACGGCTATGCAGCAACTCTTGCTCCATTACCGATGCGTAGGATCATGTCTCCATCCCTCAGCCCTCCTGCTATCCTCAGACGCGTGGCGCCCCCCCCGCGCCCCGCCCGCCAAAATAAAAGAAAAGTGCACAGAATGAGCACTAAACAGAGTCAAGACCCAACTGGATGGCAGAAGAAAACTAATAAGGTTAGACTCTCATAACGAGCCATACCTTCCAGAAGGACCTTCCTTCTTGTTCTTTAGGGGTGCCAGGTAAATAGGGCAGTTCCGCTCCAATGGCCGTCACTGTTGCAATGGGAAACACTTTCCCTTTGACATCGGGCCTTTTTCTTCGGCCTTGCCTTCTCTTCTTTGATCCTTCCCCTTTTGACTTTTGTCACAGACTTTCTTTTTTCTTTTCCATTAAGACTTTCTTTTGGAAGAAGTCTTTGATAGAACAGCGATGCTGTCGTCTACAGACACGGTGTTTCTCAATTTGAAATCGACTCTTTCTTTTTAAAAACTAATTAAAAATTTGAAGAAAGTGGTGAAGTGGGTCGATCACAGAGAGCCAATGAATTTATTTCCTAACAATCTTTGATTTTTTTGTTTTTTAAGAAAAGAAAGCAAGAATTAAAGTCGAAAAAGATCTATAAATAAGAACAATAGATTTTGTAAAGTATGCAATAAATAAATTTGCTATACTCAGATCTAAACTATTTTAGAATCTTCACTGATACTATTAGTAAAATTAAAGACAATCAAACAGAACAAAATAATTTAAAAGAGCTCAGAATTGAAAAGAACCATAATGAAACTTTCTTTATTAAAATTTAAAACTAAGCACTAGCAAGACAATTAAATACAAGAAATAAAGAAAAATTCAGAATATCTTAAATACAGAGAATTAAAGAAAAACAAAAACTTAGATTTGAAGATCGCAGATCGCCCGTAGGCAATGGAAAGATGGCGTAGAAGGACCGCTCTTCTCTCAGCAGCCACCGCAGCTATGAAGACCTTTAATCACCCGAGCTGACCTTGCCTCACTCGACAATATAAGCTTAGCTTCTCTTGCAAACACCCTTTCTTTAAAGCTTTCAGGATCCTCTTTTATAGAGCTAGAGTAGCTAAATTCCTTCTATAAAAGCAGAATAATGGACATTTCGTAATCGAAAAATTGAATAAGTTAAAAAAACAATCCTGTTTTACGATCTCTGGTAAAGTCTGTAAAATCAGGCTATCGCGATAGGAATCGAAACGGTTCAAAATTTCGTCAAAGATCGATGCTATCAGCCCAGATCCAGTCGCAATTAAAATATGGATGTCCTACGTCGCGCTTTGATCGAGAAATCTGGCCGAAATCGGCTTCGGGAGTCCTGATCACGCGCCGGAGCATTCTGGAACCGTACGATCACGAAGCCTGGAATAGCCAGGCGCGTGCGAGTATCTATGGGACAATGAAGTGCAACCGGAAAAAACTGACCGTCCGATCTTAACCGCAATCACCAATACCGAGACACACGCGATCGGAGCAATTACTGACTTCCCATGGACCGAGGTGACCAGCGACCGCAACCGAACATCCGCAACCAAATCAAGCTTGCTGTCACCGAGATGAAATGACCAGATTGCCTGTGAGCCGTGATAAATATTTTGTAGACCCTTAGTCTAAGGTCCACCCGTGCAATGCTCTGATTTCGTCGGAATTTCTGCTGAGCTGGGGCCACGCCTGGATCGTGAGACCGGCTGATGGCTTCAAGGACTGAGTCCGCTTTGATGCGCTTCATGGCTTCGGCTTTGATGAACTTGGCTTGGCTGTGGCGACTGCGGAGCGGTTGAGCCGTTTTCTTTTTTTTTATATATTTATTTATTTATTTATTATTTTTTTGATATTTTTTTAAACCATTCTAATCTTTTTCATTTTTAGCTCCTTTTCTTGAAATTATTTCATTGTGATCAGAAAAATTAGCTCTTTCTAATGAATAATAAAAATTTTGATTTTCTTAATTTTATTTTATTTTATTATTTTTTAAATTAATTTTTTTATTAATAAATATGTATTTTTTTAAAATTATATATAAAAATTGATTGATAATTCTTTAGAAAATTAATATAATTATTTAATAAATTAAGTTACTTTTAATTGGTGAACCATTTAACGATGCTTTACTAAACCCCCCAACTTAAAAGCTTTGATCGTCCTCGAATAAGAAAGAATGAGTTTTAGATCAAATTACCATTTTTGTTGAGAATCTTCTTTCCAAAAATAAATCTACAATTTAAGATTCAAAAAAGTTAGACAGTATCACTAACGGTTGGGTTTTAATTCTCCAATCCCAAATTTTTCATAAACCGAGGTTGGAAGGAGGTTTACACTAGCTCCTAAGTCTAGTAATGCTCGGTCAAAGGTTATACCTCCAATAACACATGAAATTAAGGGTGCACCAGGATCTTTCATCTTTTGAGGTATTGGATTTAACAGGACCGCACTTACATCCTCGGATAGCATAACTCTTTTGGTGGTTCGTGGCTCACGCTTTTGGGTACAGAGTTCTTTAAGAAATTTAGCATAGGCTGGAACATGCTGAATTGCATCGATGAGGGGTAAATTAATATGAACTTGTTTAAATAGTTCCATTAGCTCCTTGTTGCGTGTTTCTTGCTTTTTGCGAGAAGAGCCTGCTTCTAAGGCCGAAGGGAACGGGGCTTTGGGTTTATATGTCTCAGCTAATTCATCTGTTCTCTTCTTTTCTTTATCCATCTTATCAGTGTCAGTACCAGTCTTAAGCTCAAGTTCTTCTATATGATTATCCTCTTCTTCAAATTTCTCATCTTGGCTAACATCAGTATTGGCCTCTATCACCTGGTCTTGATATGGGTCCTTAAGAATCCTACCACTTCTAAGTTCAGATATTGCTTTGGCATTTTCTAATTGGGGGTTCTTAGGTGGAATGTTAGATGGATGAGTAAATCCAGGTGGTTGATAGACATTGGATGGATTATTTTTAGGATTTGCAATTGGTTGGCTTGGTAATTGACCCGGTTCTCTCCTCATGCTAGACTCAGCTATTTGTCCTATTTGAGCTTCTAGTCTGGCGATTGATTGTTGTTGGCTTAGAATTAATTGTTGAAGTTGATTGAATTTATCGTCGGCTAGATTGGTCTGTTGAGGAGGTGGGTATGAGGGTTGATTATAATGTAGTGGTTGAGAAGACTGACTAGGCTGACCCTTATTATAGGCATAGTTCTGGTATTGGGGCCTATTTTGATAATTCTGAACTGGTGGGATTTGGGTCTGAGCCTGAGTTTGTTGTGGTTTCCAAGAGAAATTAGGATGGTTTCTCCAACCAGGATTATATGAATTTGAATATGGGTCATTAAGTGGTTTTGAGTAACCTTGAGCAGCTTGGACTTGTTCTTGGATAAGAGGTGGTAATTGTGCAACCGTGGGACATTCACTTACATGATGTGTTGGGCTAGCACAAATAGAGCAAATCACTTGATAATTAGAAGCTGGTGTGTATTGTGCAGGGGATTGTTGACCTAAGTTTAGGAATTGATCTAATTTCTGTGCAATAAGGTCGACTTTATCTAATTTTTGTGCTATTATGTTCAAATCTGCCTTAGAATTGAGTTCCGAAGTTTTGATCTCATAAATTCCTGCCCGTTTTTGTTGAGAAATTGATCTTTCATAAGAAGATAATGAAGCATGGTTAATAGAGTTTTCACTTAAAGTTTCAAACAAGGTATAAGCTTCATCCTCACTTTTGCTCATGAATGCACCTCCACAGGATGCATCAACCATCTGCTTATATTGATCTCCTAAACCTTCATAGAAAGCTTGTACAATTTGCCACTTAGATAGACCATGGTGTGGGCATTTTCTAAGGAGTTCCTTAAGTCTTTCCCATGATTCATGAATTTGTTCCCCTGGAAGCTGAGCAAATCCCGTGATGGCTCGCCTCATGGTATTGGTTCGTCCTATGGGATAAAATTTCTTAAGAAATTCATGTTGCATCTCTGCCCATGTTTGAATTGTTCTTCCTAATGTGCCAAGCCAGTACTTGGCTTTATCTTTTAATGAGAAAGGGAACAAGGTCAGTCTAAGGGCATCATCAGAAAAATTTTGAATTTTTACCGTAGAGCAGATTTCTAAGAACTCATCCAGATGTTTGTAAGGGTCTTCATTGGCATTCCCATAAAAAGATGGGAGCATCTGGATTGTGGTTGACTTAATCTCATAGTGACTAGCAGGGATATCAGGTATGTGGATGCAAGTCGATGGGTTGTAGGTGGAAGGAATAAAGTATTCCTTCATCTGCCTAGGTGGTTCTTCACGATTTTCAGCCATTTGATTACCTGGTCTTAAATGAATTAGTCTTTCAATTTCAGGATCTGGTTTAACTAGGTCAGGTAAAAGTGATCTTCTACCGTGCATGTACTAGTGGAATTTGATATATGGTTCAATTTTTTTTTTTTTTTTTTTTTAAATTATTATTATTATTTTTTTTTAATTTATTTATTTTTTTAAGAAAAGAAGAGAGAAAGAAAGAAGAGGAAAAATCCTAAAGAATCTTAAATCTGGAGAAGATAGGGAGGAGTTAATTTTTATGTTAGATATTATTTGGCAAACAAGTTAGGCAATCAATCCTGACTAAGAGTTATCCTAGATCTAGACAGCTCCTAACTGCCAAGATCACCTTCAAGCCCTCCAAATAGAGGATTAACCAATCAACTGGCCAGGTAAGTGTAAAGTCGGTGGGAGTCCCTCCTGTTGCTTGCCTTAGACACCAATTGTGCTTGGCCAGGTAAGCGAACAGAACCAATTAAGTAACCACCTTCTTTCGGGCCCAATCGTCCCTGAACCACTTTCCTAGACACCAGTCAAATTGATTAATCCTAACTTGGTTCAACTCTTAGGATTTCTTGTCCTATTGAGCTCGAATATCCTTAAAGGTTAATGTCTAATTGATTTTAAGATTTAAGGTTTGGGTTAATGCAGGATGCTGGTTGGTTGTTTGTGGGCTAAGGAAGGGTGATCAAATCCCCACCTTATCTTGTTTAATGGGTTGTGCCCTTAATTTGGTTTAATATGAAATATGCAAAAAAAAAAAAAATTCCAATCAAAGAGTTCTATGCAATTTAAACTAATTAATTAAATTATAAAAAGGCTTACCTTGACTCCAGCAATCACCAAAAATAAGAATAAAAACTAATATGATGGATGCTCTAAATAATTAGGGTTTCTAATCTTGTGATGAGATTTTTAATTAGGTTTATGTAGGTAATATTTTTAATTAATTTAAAATAAAGCAAATATTAAAAATAAAGAAAGAGATTTAGGGTTTAGGAATGATCTCACCGAATAGGATTGAGAGTTTTGTTCGTGCCCTAATCTTCCTTGTTCCTTTTTTTTTCTTTTCTGCAAAATAAATAAAAAAATAATGAGTAGGCAGTAAAAAAAATCAAAGAAATAAAGAAATTTTAATTTTTATGCCTCCCCGGCAACGGCGCCAAAAACTTGATAGGGACACGATGCTGTCGTTAAGACACCGTGTTTATCAATTTAAATCCGACTCTTTACTTTTTAAACTAATTAAAAATTATGAAGAAAGTGGTGAGTCGGGTCGAATCCACAGAGAGGCAATGATTTATTTCTAAAATCTTTGATTTTTTTTTTTTTTAAGAAAAGAAAGCAAAGATTAAAGTCGAAAAATAGATCTATAAATAAAAATAGAATTTAAATTATGCAAAAATAAATTTGATACTAAGATCTACTATTTAGATCTTAGCAACTACTTATAGTAAAATTAAAGAGCAATAAAGAACAAATAATTTAAAGAGCTAGAATTGAAAAGAATAATGAAACTTTCTTTATTAAATTTAAAACTAAGATGCAGAATTTAAATACAAGAAATTAAAGAAAATTCAGAATTTTAATACAAGAAATTAAAGGAAAAAAAAAAACTAGATGAAGATCGCAGATCGGCGTAGGCATGAAGATGGCGTAGAAGACCGGCTCTTCTTCTCAGCAGCACCGCAGCTTTGAAGCAACCTTTAATCCCGAGCTTGACTTCCACCCTATACCTTAGCTTCTCTTCCAACCCTCCTCCTTTCTTAGAGGCTTAGGATCCTTTTTATAGAGCTAGAAGAGGTAGATATTTATTTCTAAAAGCAATATGGGACTAATTCCCTTTGTAATCGTAAAAATTTGAATAAAATTTGAATAAAAACAATCCTGTTACGTCTCTGGTAAATCTGGTAAAATCAGGCTATCCGATAGGAATCGAACGGTTCAAAAATCGTCAAAATCGGATGCCTATCAGCCCAGATCAGCTCGAATTAAATACTGGCCGTCCGATCGCGCTTGATCGAGGAAATCTGGCCGCAAATCGCGCTTCGGGAGTCCTGATCACCGCCGGGAGCGTTCTGGACCGTCGGATCGAAGCTGGAATCAGGCGCTGCCGTTTGATGGTGATCCGAGTGAAATTGGCAACCGAAAAAAATGCTGACCGTCCGATCTTAACCGCAATCAACCGCAGCCGTCCGATCGCGCAATTACTGTTCCCATGGACCGCGTAGACCGGCCGCACCGCACACCGCAACCAATCAACGCTTCTGTCACCGAGTGAAATGACCAGATTGCCCTGTGAGCCGCGATAAAATTTTGTAGACCCTTTAAGGGTCTAGGTCCACCACGTGGCAGGCTCTGATTCGCCGGATTTTGCTGAGCTGGCGGTCCACGCCTGGATCGTAGACCGGCTGATGGCTTCAATGACTGAGTCGGCTTTGATGGCTCGGCTTCGCTTGGTGGCTCGGCTTGGCTTGGTGGCTCGGCTTGCGGAGCCGGTTGAGCCGTTTTCTTTTTTTTTTTTTTATTTAATTTTTATTTATTTTATATTTTTTTAAAAATTCATATCTTTTTCATTTTAGCTCCGTTTTACTTGAAATTTATTTCGTTGTGATCAGAAAAATGAGCTCTTTCTATTAATAATAAAATTTTATTTTTTAATTTTTATTTATTTTTTATTATTTTTTAATTAATTTTTTAATTAATAAAAATATGAATTTTTCAAAAATTATATATAAATTGATTGATAATTCTTAAAAATTAATATAAATTAATTAATAAATTAATACTTTTATTGGTGAATTTACGATGCTTATCACACCCCATAGGGACACGATGCTGTCGTTAAGACACCGTGTTTATCAATTTAAATCCGACTCTTTACTTTTTAAACTAATTAAAAATTATGAAGAAAGTGGTGAGTCGGGTCGAATCCACAGAGAGGCAATGATTTATTTCTAAAATCTTTGATTTTTTTTTTTTTAAGAAAAGAAAGCAAAGATTAAAGTCGAAAAATAGATCTATAAATAAAAATAGAATTTAAATTATGCAAAAATAAATTTGATACTAAGATCTACTATTTAGATCTTAGCAACTACTTATAGTAAAATTAAAGAGCAATAAAGAACAAATAATTTAAAGAGCTAGAATTGAAAAGAATAATGAAACTTTCTTTATTAAATTTAAAACTAAGATGCAGAATTTAAATACAAGAAATTAAAGAAAATTCAGAATTTTAATACAAGAAATTAAAGGAAAAAAAAAAACTAGATGAAGATCGCAGATCGGCGTAGGCATGAAGATGGCGTAGAAGACCGGCTCTTCTTCTCAGCAGCACCGCAGCTTTGAAGCAACCTTTAATCCCGAGCTTGACTTCCACCCTATACCTTAGCTTCTCTTCCAACCCTCCTCCCTTTCTTAGAGGCTTAGGATCCTTTTTATAGAGCTAGAAGAGGTAGATCTTTATTTCTAAAAGCAATATGGGACTAATTCCCTTTGTAATCGTAAAAATTTGAATAAAATTTGAATAAAAACAATCCTGTTACGTCTCTGGTAAATCTGGTAAAATCAGGCTATCCGATAGGAATCGAACGGTTCAAAAATCGTCAAAATCGGATGCCTATCAGCCCAGATCAGCTCGAATTGAATACTGGCCGTCCGATCGCGCTTGATCGAGGAAATCTGGCCGCAAATCGCGCTTCGGGAGTCCTGATCACCGCCGGGAGCGTTCTGGACCGTCGGATCGAAGCTGGAATCAGGCGCTGCCGTTTGATGGTGATCCGAGTGAAAATTGGCAACCGAAAAAAATGCTGACCGTCCGATCTTAACCGCAATCAACCGCAAGCCGTCCGATCGCGCAATTACTGTTCCCATGGACCGCGTAGACCGGCCGCACCGCACACCGCAACCAATCAACGCTTCTGTCACCGAGTGAAATGACCAGATTGCCCTGTGAGCCGCGATAAAATTTTGTAGACCCTTTAAGGGTCTAGGTCCACCACGTGGCAGGCTCTGATTCGCCGGATTTTGCTGAGCTGGCGGTCCACGCCTGGATCGTAGACCGGCTGATGGCTTCAATGACTGAGTCGGCTTTGATGGCTCGGCTTCGCTTTGGTGGCTTGGCTCGGCTTGGCTTGGTGGCTCGGCTTGCGGAGCCGGTTGAGCCGTTTTTTTTTTTTTTTTTATTTATTTATTTAATTTTTATTTATTTTATATTTTTTTAAAAATTCATATCTTTTTCATTTTAGCTCCGTTTTACTTGAAATTTATTTCGTTGTGATCAAAAAAATGAGCTCTTTCTTTTAATAATAAAATTTTATTTCTTAATTTTTATTTATTTTTTATTATTTTTTAATTAATTTTTTAATTAATAAAAATATGAATTTTTTAAAAATTATATATAAATTGATTGATAATTCTTAAAAATTAATATAAATTAATTAATAAATTAATACTTTTATTGGTGAATTTACGATGCTTATCAACATTCCTATCTAATTATTTGACCTAGACAAGGACTCTATCAAAACTCTCTGTAAAAAGAGAGTTAGGGCATGAAATTTTTAGAAATTCTAGACCTGAGAGAGAGATTGGAGTATGGGAAAAGTTGGTCACAAATAGCTTTAGGCATACGATTTTGTGGACACACAAATTATTGTGTCTTGGTGAGAGAAACAAGGAAGAAGAAAGGATTCTTCTTCAAGGGTTTTCTTGATTCTCTACTTCCTCTTTTTGTGAGATTTTAGAAGAGTGATTCCCTTCCCAAATACTCTACTTCTTCTTCTGATAATTAGAGGATCCAAGATTTGGAGCAGGAGGCTTTTGATGAACCATCAAAGAAGGATTAGCATAGTACTAGCATGCTATGCTGATTTCCTATCACTGAACTTCAGATCGACAATCGAGGTGTTATATGGATATCCTATAGAGGCTGGATGCATGTATGGGTCAAAGTGATGACCTCAGCCTTAGATAAGCAAGTTGAAGAATCCAACTTGCAAAGGTAAGAGAGATTCGATCTCCCTTTTTCTTTCTAGATTAGATCTAGTATAGCTTTGATGTTGATGTGATCAACATCATCTTTGCTTATTTTTTAATTTTATATTTAATAGCATGCATAGATCATGAGATAAGATCCTAAATCTAGAGTTAACTCATGTATTTTAATAAATTAATATAATTAGTTTATTACTTCCACTAATTGATTTTGAAAAGAGTTTCGAAATATGTTCATGAAATCCTAAATTTTTTCCTTCAATTGGTATCAGAGCTAGGTTTCTTAGGATATGATTTTTACGCATATTTAGATTATTTATTTAAATTAGATCTAAATTATAATCTATTATTTAAATCTAAAATTAAATTATTGATCGCATGAGCTGATTTATAAGGTTATCCGGCTATAAGGTTTGGTGTAAAGGTTATCCTTGTTCATGCAGATCTAAAGTTAATCATAAATTTATTAGATATGATCTAGATTAATTTATAATTTATTAAATTTAAAATTATTTAAATATAAAAATAAATATTTTAGATTGCATGGACCGATCTTGTAAGGTTATCCTATTGTAAGATTTATCCTTATAGTAAAAAGGTTGTCCTAGTACATACTGATCTAAAATCCTAATCATAAAATTTTAGATTAGATTTAAAAAAATTTATGATTTAATTGAAAGTATTTCAATCTGATTTTTATCATCATAAATATTTTAAATTTAATCTAAGATAATTTATGGCTGATTAGAATTGAAATAGTTTCAATTTGGATTACATGAATATGTTTAGATTAGATCTAAAGGAGATTCATGTTTACATTATTTGCATATTGATTATGAATCAAACATGCAACTGGTTGGTAGAACCATATTATAAAAATATTTTATAAATATAAAAATTATTTTCAAAATGTTGAACCCCAACCCTCAGCCCAAACTTAATTAAGAATTAAGAGTAGTTTGATTAGGATCTAGGATTATAAATTGAAGATCCTAAGACACAAATCATAATATTTGGGTTAACTGGTTAGTGAGAATTAGATCCATTAATTAGGTTAGACCTAAGATTAGATTAAAGAATGGACTTAATTAGAGAATTGACTAAATCTAATCAATAGTTCTCTTAGATTAGATCAAGGATTCTCTAGATCAATTACAATAGTTATAGTTAGTCAAATCCATGTCTTTAACGAGAACTAAAATGAACTTGATTCTTGATGATGCGATCTAACCCAAACTATTAGGTTGATCCAATCAAAACTAATTAACCAGTTGGTATCTATGGTAAGTCTAGCAATCCAAACCGATGGTCTTTAATTGGCAGCCTACTTATCTAGCCATTTCTGATGGTGTCTAAGACAAGCTTTGACAGACCCTCCCATCGATCTTACTTACCTGACTTTCTTGATGAAATTATATTTTGATCAGATCACTTGACAATTTGAGCTAACCCATGTCAGCTAGGTAAATAAGTGTGATTGATTTAGGTGCTCCTAGACCAGCCTATCAATGGTCTCTCTTAATCTGACTTGGTGATGTCAGTGGGAGAATCATGATTAGCTAGTTCATCTGACTCTCTTCTCTAAATCAAATTAACCAAATCCTCTAAAATTATTAGATCCTTAAAAATAAAATAGTTATGATGATAACTAGATCATAGCCTTCTATTAAATGAGTGATAACAGATTTATTAGTTGGATAATCATTAGAGACCCAAAGGCCTGGTGCTTATTGACTAATGAAATTGTCATTCATAATATGATTTCTTAGCTGCATCTCTCTAAATAGTGGTTAGGTTGATCAACCAAAGTTAGACTTAATCATTCATTAGTTAGATGGACCAAGTATAGTCATGTTAATAGTTGGACCTAACCGGACCTTTTTAGTAGAGGCCAAAGCCTATTGATTAGAGACTAGAGCAAAATTAAATTACTAAAAATTAATTAAAAAATAATTGATTATGAATCTATTCTTAGACATACATGAGTTGATCAACCAAAATTGAGCTTGTGTGCAGTCTATGTGGATTCTAGTATTCACTAAGAAATTAGGATAATTCCAAGAATTAGAGGTAGAGGCTACCAATTTGAATAAAATAATGAAAGAACCTTTTGATTAAAGTCTAAATCTTTAGGTTTAATAAATTATTTACTAATTAGATTTTGATTTTTCTTTGTATAGATATGATCACTTCTCTTTTTCTTCAATCATTTTTGACAATGACAAGCTAGTCACATCCAACTTCGATGGTACTGTAAGTTGAAAATTATCTTAGAGCATGAATGGATCTTGTACTTCTTGATAGATCTAGCACCTAAGGAGCCAACTCCTAATGCACGTGGGTTAGTCAGAGATATTTACCAGAAGTGGCTCAATGACCGACCATGGTGCATTGTATTATGCCAATGGCTATGAGCGACGAGTTTAGTCGTAGGTTCGAGATAGCTCAGCCAGAAGACATGCTTCAAGTGTTGAATGGGTCTTTTGACACACCTGATAACATTGAGAGGCATAAGACTAGCTATGCCATCTTTAATGCCAGAATGAGGGATGAGCTTCAATCACTGATCATGTACTGTATATGATCGAGTTGATGGAGTGTTTGAGCAAGCTCAACTTTTTCTTGCATGAGCAACTAAAAAAAGATGCAATTCTAAAAATGCTGCCCAAGTCTTATCTTCCATATCTTACTCATTACCAAATGACAAAGCCTGAAGTTAACTACCATAGGTTACTGGGCTTACTTTAGAACATTGAGAAGGATTATCAACTCCATAAATAGTCGGTGAACTTAGTGGAAGGGTGTTCTTTTGGTTCTCGATCCTTTAAGAAAGAAAAGAAGAATAAGAAGAAGAAGTCCAAAAAGGTGCAAGTTCAAGCTGGGACATCTATGCAGAGCCAGACTAAGAAGCCAAAGCTCGATCAGAGTCAAGTGGAGTACTTCTTCTATAAGAAGCTGAGACACTGGAAGAGGAACTGTCCTTAGTACATTGCCTTCCTAGATCCAAACAGGCTGAGAAAGAAGCAAGCTGTTGCTGGACAAGGTATTTATATGATAACTTCTTACAATTTCTCTATTTGTGATATTACTAACTAGGTATTGGATACCAGTAGCTCTTATCATATTTGCAATTTGTTGTAGGGGTTGTAGGTTAGTAGAAGATTCGAACAAGATGAGAGGTTCTTAAACATTGGAGAAGGAAGACAAGTTCTAGTTCTAGCATTAGGAATCTTAAAACTTTTATTTGAGTCTCACACTATTATTCTTAGTGATTGTTGTTAGATATATATGTGCCCTAAAAGCCAGAATTGGCTGACACTTGTAATACACTTCTAGGGGCAAAATTATAATTTTGACTAATACCAATAAAATGGGTTATTTTCTATCACATATGTGTATTTAGTGTCTGTGATACATCCTTTGAGTTAATGGTAATGATAATTCATATTTTCAAGAGTTGAAAATTTAAGACATGAATAATCATTATTAACTCATAAAATGCTCCCGACCATAGGATCATCACGAGGATGGTGATTGATCCAAAAGGTTGGTGTACAATCGCTTCTCTTTAGTAGATGAGTCTTGAGTCTACGGTGTGGAGACACCGGAGCGAGAGTACAGGTACTCGTTAGAGAATGAGGGCACTGAGCGTGACCACCTCGAGTAGTCATTAGGGAGTCTACCTTCTCGTCAATGACTGACTCGATGCTGTAGTAGTGTGTCTGGTTCTTTGACCTGAGGTGCATCGGCAGTTCACCTTGAGGGTGTTATAGTTTGACTACACCATTACTCGATCTCCTAGCCATATGGAACCCTGAGGTGTATGTTGGCTATAGACATGTTCATTGTAGGAACTGGATTGCATCAAGATGGAATCTATCTACCTCGGTGGTAGAGGAGCAGCCCTATGATAATCATGAGAATCAAGTCCAAAAGTCCATGGCCATGGTAGAGTGAAATAATAGAAAGAGTTTCTATTTAGATTTTCACATCATGGACTCGAATCGAATGATTACATCATATGACAGAAACTAGGGTTTGACGAGTTCACCTTAACCCTAATCTGATCGGGAGCTCAAGATAGAAGAACTTAATCACACAGGTAGCTGCACCAAGAGGTTCGCATTCAGCTCTGATGGGTTGCCACCATATACTGCTAGGTGTCACTGGTGGATTTTGGGAGCAATTAGAATGATTTAGATGATCGATCATTCTAGCTGTTCGAATCAGAAGAGTTCTGATCCATCGAAAGGAGTTTCGATGATGTCGATGATAGAGATCATGACATATCCCATTACCATACAGAACTGAACCTAACTGGGTCACACAAATAAGGGTTTGAATCTGGTGATCATCAATTGAACTGATCCAGTTCAATTGATCTGAATGAGATTCAATTAGGTTCAAGGAAATCGTGCTAGCACTCGATTGAACCTAACGTTCTTCTTTTACTATCATAAATAAGTTGTCCTGTCTGAGCCAAAGGAGTTTGTGCTCAATCAGAGGCCTTCATATGGTCTGACTAGAGGTTGTCCAAGTCAGAAAAGGTTGTCTTATTTTGTAAGACATTACCTGCCATTTTTGGTCACCTGCCATTTCTTATTCTTTGACTTTGGTCAAAAGTCTACCTTTGACTGGTCAAATGTTGACCATTGATACTTTGACTTTTGACCACATGTCATGCACCTATTGGAGAGCTGGTGGGGGCCTGTCCCCCTACCAGAACCTGGCAAGGAAGAGGGCGCACGCCACCCTTGGCGTGTGCCCAAGTTGGAGGCGCCTAGGAGTCCTTGTTGGACAAGGACTCCATCTCCTTTTTGGATTCCAATTAGAGTTCTCCTAAGAACCAACTTTGACTGGTCTTAGGCACCCTCTAAGGAGGAATCCAGGGGACTCTATTCCCACCAATCAGATTTAGATCTGATTTCACAAAGGAGTTGTGATTGGTTGGGAAGAAGAGGAGTTGGATCATAGTTAGTCTATAAATAAGACCCTACGCCCAACTCAAAATATGATTGAATCATAATTCCCCACGCCCCAAGGCTGCCTCTCCCCTTCCTCCATGCCAAACCCACCTTCTCCCTCTCCTCTCCACATCCAAAAGGGTTTTGGAGCTTGGTTGGTGCGATCCAGATCAAAGAAAGGCGACTGAAAGCTAGAAGGCTGCACTGCTGCAAAGGACGACTGCTGATCTTCAAAAGGAGTTTTGAAGATCCTCCAGATCAGATCCAGATCTGATTTTCTGGAGATGTGATAGAGAAGAAGAGGATCTCCTAGATCCAACCCGAGTGGATATCGGTAGAGGCCAGGCACTTGCATGGCTAGATCCAGAACCTTCCGCTGCATACAGGATCATCAACGGGTAATAGGATTACCCACTTAAAGGTAAATTAAATCTGATTTAATTTATCTAATTTTATTTTTATTTCTAAAATAATAATAATCAGATCTGAAATATCTTAGATCTGATCTAGATCAAAAAAAAAATTTTAAAATATATCTCTTGATCTGATCAGATCTGAACGAACCTGGTCCGAAGAAATCAGGATTTCCCTTCAACTGGTATCAGAGCCAAGGTTCTAAAAGTATTTAGATCTGATTTTAAATTTATTTTAATTAGAAAATAAATGATTTTAGATATCACATGAGATGTGATCAGATCTAAAATTAGAAAAAATTAAAATTAAATAATTTGGATCTAAGATTAGAAAATATGCATGACTAGTTCCAAAATAGAATAGTTCTATAGAATAGTCTTGCATGTTTTTAATTTAATTTGATTAAATCATATTTTAGATCTATTTATTTACTATTTTTTGATATTATAATGGTTATAATAATATCTAAAAAATAGCAAATAAAAATTATTTAATTTTAAACATCATATGAGATATGATTGATGCATGACTAGACTAGTTGTAGAATAGTTCTACATAATTAGTCTAGATTAGAATTTATTTTGATTAGATCAATTTAAATCTAATTTTTTAGATTATTATGAGATAATTTAGATCTGAAAATATGCATGATTCGATACATGAGATGTATGCAAAATATGCCATGATTAGATCTAATTTGTATATGAGATATATGATATAGATCTAAAACTGTTTTGTAGTATTGCATGTTCCTGATTAAGGCGTTCCTCTTGGCCGTCCGGTCATAAGAACGAAGAAGGGTTTAAAGGCCCTCTCTTTCCCATTCGATGGGGTGTTCTTATGATGTGTAGGGGTGCTGCGTGTTCGTCCTTAATCAGAAACCCAAAACTTACTTTCTGCAAAACCCTAGATCCTGAAACCCTAGGATTTATTGTGCATATTTTGTTTATGAACCCTACTTAATTAAAATTAAGATTATGGAATATCAATTAGGTCTAAAATTGAGAATTTTAGATCTAAGACATATTCATAATACTGGGTTCGGGCTTGGGTAGCTCAATTAGGTCTAAGCGGTTGATCAAACCGAATCAAGAGTTGGTTAGATGGGATCAACAATGCTTAAATTGACCAGCCTAATAGGATTAAGTCTGGGTCAAGATCGAGTCACGATCAAGCAAGACCTAATTAGGCTCAGAGGTTAGAGTCTGGATTGTAGGCTAACCCAATTGGTTCTGGCTCAACAATTTGGTGTCTAAGGTAAGTTTGGCACATACGACCGACTGATTTTTAATTGGAAGCTACTCGACCTGAATGCATTCTTGTACGAGTTAATGGCATATTCCTTCCACCAATCTCACTTACCTGGCCATATCTGTTGACACAGTTCTGATCTGAGGTGGTCAATAATCCGAGCTAACCCATGCCACTAGGTTAGTCATAATTGTTATGACTATGACAAGTCTAGTTTAATGAGACCTGAATCAATTCTCCCTAAGAAAAGATTAAGTCTGAGGTCTTCCACCATTGTAGACGTGCGGGCCCTTCCCGGGGTTGATTGTTCTCGGACTGGATACAGTGGCTCAGTTGCACCGGGAAGACGCAACCATGTCTATTAGGCATTGGATGCTATGGGCTGGAGGATGAGTTGGGCTCAATATTTTGGATACGGTGAGAGACTCAATTAGGAACCCAAGTCTATGCAAATGGTGGGTCTGACTTAACTAAGGAGTGGATCAATATTCGGATACGGTGAGATTCATGAATTAGAGACCAAGTTTGGGTGCACCATGATTAGAGAATCATTGAACAAGAGTTGTTCACTCATTGGCTAACCCATCACCAATAACTGTTAGGTGAGGTGATGAGTCAGTTGGTGAGACCGCACCACCCACTAGAAATCATTAATCGTGGAGATTTTTGCATCTCTACAGAGGGAGTGTAGGGATCCGAGAAAATAGTGGGAGCTAATTTATTTAAAAATAAAATCTCTAAATAAATTGGTCAAGTCATAATTACAGTATCTAACTAGAATCTTTGACTCTCTACAGAAAAATATCTGCGTCCAACCCATTAGCACGTATCCTGGACACACATAGACTGACCGGAACCCAATTATAAAGATTGGCTCAGGAACTACAAAATTATTTTGGGTTTCGAGAAGTTAACCCATGTTTTGGACCAGGACCCTCCCACCTTACCAGCCGTCCATCTATTGAACAGAGAGCATCTCTGGAAAAATGGATAGACAAAGATAATAAGGCCAGATATTACATGTTGGGCTCGATGTCTGATGAGCTCCAGCGCCAACATGAAGATATCGAAGACTGCTCGCCAAATGTTGGCTCACCTGCAGGAGATGTTTGGTGAACAGAGTCGCGCAGCCAAATATCAAGTCACAAAATGACTTTTTAAGGCTAAGATGTGTGATGGGCAGTCAGTCCAAGATCACTGTCTGATGATGATCAAGGACTTGGAAGAGCTTGAGAAGCTCGGTGTGAAGTTAGACTTGGATCTGCAGAATGATATTATTCTGCAATCCTTGACTGATGCATATGGGCAATTCATCATGAATTACCACATGCATAAACTTCAAAATTCTTTGGCCGAATTAATGAATATGCTGGTCACCGCTGAGCTTTCTATGAAAGGTTCTAAAGGCTCAGTTCTTGCTATGGAAATGGACTTCTTCCAAAAGAAAGTCTTATGGAAAGAAAAAGAAGTCTGTGAAAAAGCAAAAGGTGGAAGGAGCAAAGAAGAAGAAGGCAGAACCAAAGAAAAAGGCCGATGTCAAAGGAAAGTATTTCCATTGCAACAGCGATGGCCATTGGAAGCAGAACTGCCCTACTTACCTGGCCACCCTGAAGAACAAGAAGGAAGGTCCTTCTGGAGGTATGCTCGTTATTGAGTCTAACCTTACGATTTCTTCTGCATCCAGTTGGGTGCTTGACTCTGGTTCTAGTGCTCATCTGTGCACTTCCATGCAGGATCTTGAGGATAGCAGGAGGCTGAGGGATGGAGACATGATCCTATGCATCGGTAATGGAGCAAGAGTTGCTGCAGTAGCCGTGGGAACATACCCTCTTCGATTACCATCTGGTTTAGACTTAGTTTTAAAAGACTGTTATTATGTGCCTGCAGCTAGCAGAAATTTGATTTCTGTTTCATGCTTAGCACAAGAAGGCTATGTGATTACCTTTTTTAAGGACCATTGTAACATTCTTTATGAAAAAAATAAAATTGCAAATGGTTTTCTTATTAATGGTCTTTATCAGCTACATATTGATGTATCTATTCTAACTATCGAGCAAAATGTGAATGCCAAACGACCTAGGGATAGTCCAAATGATAGGATATCTATGGCACCTAAGATTAGGTCATATAGCAGAAGATAGGATTAACAAATTGGAGAAAATGGGCTATTGAGTCCATTGACTTTCCGAGTCATATCCAACTTGTGAATCTTGTCTTCAAGGCAAAATGACTAAACTCCCTTTTGTAGGACATGGGGAAAGGGCCACAGATCTCCTTGCCCTAGTACATACTGATGTGTGTGGCCCATTTGATGTGCCGGCTAGAGGCAATTTTGTCTACTTCATTATCTTTACCGATGATTCTATCTAGGTATGGGTATGTGTATCTTATGAGACACAAGTCTGAAGCTTTTGAAAAGTTCAAAAGAATTCAGACATGAAGTAGAAAAGCAAACTAAAAAATCCATTAAGGTTCTTCGATCAGATCGAGGAGGTGAATACCTTAGTCGAAAATTTCCTAGACTATCTAAAGAAAAATGGCATAGTCTCTCAATGGACTCCACCAGGAACACCTCAACTCAACGGGGTTTCAGAATGGAAAGAAATCGGACCCTATTAGATATGGTTCGATCCATGATGAGCTTCACAGACCTTCCCTGATTTTCTTTGGGGACACTAGTCTGTTAACTTAATATATTACTGAATAGGATTTCCTCTAAAACCATTCCTACCACACCGTATGAGATATGGCATGGTAAGAAACCAAGTCTGAGTCATCTCAGAATTTGGGTTGTCCGGCTCATGTCAAAAGACAACAAGTGGATAAGTTAGAGTTTAGGTCCTTTAGAGCTCGATTTATAGGATATCCTAAAGAGTCATTAGGATATTATTTCTACATTTCCAGAAGATCACAATGTGATTGTGAGTCGACATGCCATCTTTCTTGAAAAATAGTTTATTCAAGATAGCGGCATTGGAAAAGCAGATCAAGCTTGATGAGAAAGTCTCACAAGAGCAACGAGCTAAGGACCAAATGGAACCAAATCAGGTTGAGCCAATAAGAATCACTACCTCCTCCACCTCGTAGATCGAAAAGAATTTTTCCATCCCCTGAAGAGGTACTTAGGTACTATTTTCAGAGGAAGTAGAGAAAATATTCCTCGTAGGTAATGGTGCTTCATGGTGATGATCCCAAAACCTACAATGAGGCGATATCAGATATCGACTCCTGAGAAATGGTTAGAGGCAATGAAGTCAGAAATTGACTCGATGCACTCAAACCAAGTCTGGACCTTGGTAGATCCACCAGAAGGTATAGTACCTATTGGGTGTAAATGGATCTTCAAGAGAAAGATTGGTGCAGATGGGAATGTGGAGACATTCAAAGCTAGATTAGTGGCAAAAGGTTATAGTCAATGCGAAGGCATTGACTATCAGGATACCTTTTCGTCAGTAGCTATGCTAAAATCCATCCGCACATTGCTTGCTATTGCAGCCTATTTTCGATTATGAAATATGGCAAATGGACGTGAAAATGGCATTCTTAAATGGATATCTTGAGGAAGATATCTATATGGAACAGCCGCTAGGTTTCACATCCAGTGATACTGATCACAAGGTATGCAAGCTGCAAAGGTCCATATATGGACTTAAGCAAGCATCTCGGAGCTGGAACACTCATTTTAATGATGTGATCAAAATTATTTGGTTTCATCAAAAATGAAGAGGAACCATGTGTCTTCAAAAAGGTCAGTGGGAGCGCTGTTGTCTTCCTCGTATTGTACGTGGATGACATCCTCCTTATTGGAATGATATTCCCATGTTGACAATAGTCAAAATATGGTTGTCCAAGAATTCTCCATGAAAGACCTAGGAGAAGCATCCTTTATTCTAGGAATTAAGGTCTATAGGGATAGACCGAATAGGATGCTAGGACTTTCACAGAAGATGTACATAGAGGAAGTGCTAAAGAGGTTTAGCATGGAAAACTCTAAGAGGGGTTTAATACCCTTCAGACATGGCATTCATCTTTCCAAGAAGATGTGCCCTAGCACACCTGAGGAAATAGAATGCATGAGCAAGATCCCTTATGCTTCTGCAATAGGGAGCCTCATGTATGCCATGCTATGTACACGACCTGATATAGCCCATGCTGTGAGTGTCACAAGCAGATATCAGTCAAATCCTAGGTGAAGAACACTGGACTTCTGTGAAATGTATCCTTAAGTACTTGAGAAGAAGAACTAAGGATATGATGTTGGTCTTTGGTAATGGAGAACTCCAAGTCCAGGGATATACAGACTCGGATTTTATGTCCGATATAGATGATCGAAAGTCGACATCTGGGAGTCTATTTGTGTGTAATGGTGGTGCTGTCAGTTGGAAGAGTTTCCAAGCAGACAGTGATAGCAGATTCCACCATGGAAGCAGAATACATCGCTGCATCAGAAGCTGCGAAGGAAGGCATTCTGGTATAAGAAGTTTGCTGCAGAAATTGGAGTGATGCCATCAGATGCCATTCCTCTATACTGTGACAACAATGGTGCCATAGCCCTTGCTAAGGAGCCAAGGTCTCACAAGAAATCCAAGCACATTGAGCGGCGATACCACCTCATCCACGATTACCTCGAGAAGGGTTACGTCGAGGTCAAGAGAGTCGACTCCACAGATAATGTGGCAGACCCACTCACAAAGCCATTGGGCCAGCAGAAGATCGAAGCCCACCTTGAGAAGATGGGACTTAGATTTGTAGCCAATTGGCTTTAGGATCAAGTGGAAGATTGTTAGATATATGTGCCCTAGAAGCCAGAATTGGCTGACACTTGTAATACACTTCTAAGGGCAAAATTATAATTTTGACTATAAATCAATAAAATGGATTATTTTCTATCACATATGTGTATTTAGTGTCTGTGATACATCCTTTGAGTTAATGGTAATGATAATTCATATTTTCAAGAGTTGAAAATTTAAGACATGAATAATCATTATTAACTCATAAAATGCTTCCGACCATAGGATCATCACGAGGATGGTGATTGATCCGGAAGGTTGGTGTACAATCGCTTCTCTTTAGTAGATGAGTCTTGAGTCTATGGTGTGGAGACACCAGAGCGAGAGTATAGGTACTCGTTAGAGAACGAGGGCACTGAGCGTGACCACCTCGAGTAGTCATTAGGAAGTCTACCTTCTCGTCAATGACTGACTCGATGCTGCAGTGGTGTGTCTGGTTCTTTGACCTGAGGTGCATCGACAGTTCACCTTGAGGGTGTTATAGTTTGACTACACCATAACTCAGTCTCCTAGCCATACGGAATCCTGAGGTGTATGTTGGCTATAGCATGTTCATTGTAGGAACTGGATTGCATCAAGATGGAATCTATCTACCTCGGTAGTAGAGGAGCAGCCCTATGATGATCATGAGAATCAAGTCCAGAAGCCCATGGCCATGGCAGAGTGAAATAATAGAAAGAGTTTCTATTTAGG
The DNA here is from genome assembly GCA_006176705.1 of Cocos nucifera. NCBI lineage: Eukaryota > Viridiplantae > Streptophyta > Magnoliopsida > Arecales > Arecaceae > Cocos > Cocos nucifera. The sequence goes on along the minus strand of QRFJ01002157.1, from coordinate 47,935 downwards.
ATTTTCACATCGGACTTGAATCGAATGATTACATCATATGACAGAAACTAGGGTTTGACGAGTTCACCTTAACCCTAATCTGATCGGGGCTCAAGATAGAAGAACTTAATCACATAGGTAGCTGCACCAAGAGGTTCGCATTCAGCTCTGATGGGTTGCCACCATATACTGCTAGGTGTCACTGGTGGATTTTGGGAGCAATTAGAATGATTTAGATGATCGATCATTCTAGTTGTTCGAATCAGAAAGAGTTCTGATCCATCGAAAGGAGTTTCGATGATGTCGATGATAGAGATCATGACATATCCCATTACCATACAGAACTGAACCTAACTGGGTCACACAAACAAGGGTTTGAATCTGTGATCATCAATTGAAACTAATCCAGTTCAATTGATCTGAATGAGATTCAATTAGGTTCAAGAAAATCATGCTAGCACGATTGACCTAACGTTCTTCTTTTACTATCACAAATAAGTTGTCCTGCTGAGCCAAAGGAGTTTGTGCTCAATCAGAGCCTTCATATGGTCTGACTGAGTTGTCTAAGTCAGAAAAGGTTGTCTTATTTGTAAGACATTACCTCCATTTTTGGTCACCTGCCATTTCTTGTTTTGACTTTGGTCAAAAGTCTGACTTTGACTCAAATTATTGACCTTTGATACTTTGACTTTTGACCACAGTGTCATGCACCTATTGGAGAGCTGGTGGGCCTGTCCCCCTACAGAACCTGGCAAGAAAGAGGGCGCAGCCACCCTTGGCGTGTGCCCAAGTTGGAGGCCCTGGAGTCCCTGTTGGATAGGACTCCATCTCCTTTTTGATTCATTAGGTTCTCCTAAGAACAACTTTGACTGTCTTAGCACCATCTAAGGAAGGAATCCAAGGGACTCTATTCATCAGATTTAGATCTGATTTCACAAAGAGTTGTGATTGGTTGGGAAGAGAGGAGTTGGATCACATTAGTCTATAAAATAAGACCCTGCCGCCCAACTCAAATATGATTGAATCATAATTGTCCATGCCCCAAGGGCTTCTCTCCCTCTTCCCCATGCCAACCCACCTTCTCCCTCTCCTCTCCACACCCAAAGTTTTGGAGCTTGGTTGGTGCGATCCAGATCAAAGAAGGTGATAAAAGCTAGAAGGCTGCACTGCTGCAAAGGACAACTGCTGATCTTCAAAAGAGTTTTGAAGATCCTCCAGATCAATCCAATCTGATTTCTGGAGATGTGATAGAAGAAGGATCTCTAGATCCAACTGAGTGGATATCGGTAGAGACCAGGCACTTGCATGGCAGATCAAACCTTCCGCTGCTTACAGGATCATCAATGGTAATAGGATTACCCACTTAAATAAATTAAATCTAATTTATTTATTAATTTTATTTTTATTTCTAAAATAATGATCAAATCTTAAAATATCTTAGATCTGATTAGATCAAAGAAAAAAATTTTGAAATATATCTCTTGATCTGATCAGATCTGAACGAACCTGGTCCGGGAAATCAGGATTT
>QRFJ01002157.1:0-46403 GCA_006176705.1 Cocos nucifera | reverse complement strand
CCCGTTCAATGATCATGTTTAGTGCTAGTTCTCTTTTGATATCATTTCTGTAAGCTCTTTTGATTCAAATAATAATTATGAGGATTTTAATAAAAAAATTTTATGAGATATCATTTTAAATGGTATTACTATATTTTTTAAATAATTTAAATGAATGAATTATACGATTGATATTCAATAACTTAGTAATACTAGTCTACTCTACTGGCAAGCATTCTAGAGTTAGATAGTGTGTCTGATATCTACTTTATAGGACTAATAGGTAGTCATATTAAAAAGAAACATGGAAAATAGATTATCAAGAGAAATTCTCAAAGTCAGCAATTGTGATATCACTATCGCTAATATGTGAGTCTATGTCTTCTTGAAAAAAATGAAGCTAAGTCAATCTTTTACTAAAAATGTGGAGAAGAGCCACTAAGCTACTTAGGTCTGTACATACTAAGGTATGGGACCTTGAGCACATACTAAAAGGTGGAATATCTGCTGCTTTCGATACTTTCATAATAATCTATCTAAGTTTAGATAATCTATCTGATTGATGAAACACCAAATCGGATTTTGAAATGTTCAAAATGATTCTAAATAAAGCTAAAAAAAAAAGAACTAGGAATATATTAAAATCTTTCGATCTGATTCGAGGAGCGTGAATATGCTTTCTAGCAAGTCTCCATCAACATATCTAGGAAAGATTGAAGATTCTCTCTCTAATGTATCTCCTCCAGAAATACCACAGCATAATGTATGTCTGAAAAAAGAAAAATTGTGATTTGTTGTTAGACCATGGGTCGCGATGCCATGATGGCATTTCCTCCTCTGGCTGAATATTCCTTTAAGGATATTACTCGAATCAGCTTGCTATATCTTTTAAATAGAATGTCCAAAGTAAGTCGTTAATGTAAAACTCCATATGAGATATACAGGCATTAAATACGCATTTTCACGACGGCTTAGGATCTGAGTACCTGGGCTTATGTAAAATTAGTTGATCACAGAGTGAAACTTGACCGTAGTCTGACAAGTTGTACATTCATGGATACCTCCAAAAAAAACAAAGATATTATTATTCTCTCAATGCTAAAGACAAAAGTGGTTCGTCCCTTAAGCAATCTTTTTGAAAAAAGGAGTTTCCTTGTAGAAGGAGAATGTGGCTTTAAGGTGAATTGATTGGAAGTTGAACAGGTAAAACTGACAGTAAGGCTAACAGAGTCAATTTGATTAGATCAAACTGGACCAGTGTACTATGACATTAAGGTGAATCTAGTAGAGTTAACGATCAGATTGATAGATCTATAGTATTTCTTATTGGTTCAGATGGCGTGATCCCATCGAAACTCTGATAAGAGAACGATGAGGATCCCTGAATCACTACATGGATATACTATGAGAGACACTTATTCTGAGAGATGCTTGAGCCATGAATCAAAAGAGTCATGAAGGTCAATGATTTGGACATTGAGTTGACCCATCTGAAGGGGATTAAATCCAGTTGGAGTAAGTACGATCTCAAGAAAAATGAATGGTGTCCAAATGGAAAGTGGAGACCTATATAGCCCGTCTGGTTGCCAAAGAATCGGCGTCAACGATTTATAGGTATTGGACTATCACCGAGAGTGTTCGTCTGTATGGCAATGCTCAAATTCATTCAGAAATTGCTTGTGATAGCTACCGTCTTAGACTATGAGATTCTGCAGAATGCATGTGAAGATGAGCTTCCTAATGAAGAGTGATCGAAAAGATGTATATATACAACGTCTGAGAGATGTCACGATTCCATAGATAGTCCTAAAGATGCAAGCGTTTAGAGATCCTAGTTATCGATTAAAGCAAGGCTACTCGGAGTGTGGATAACATATATTTTTGATAAGATATCAAAATGTATGGCTTTATTAAAAAGTAAGAGAGCCTGGCATTTACAAGTAAGCTAAATGGAATCTATAGTAGTATTTCTTATCTGTGTTACTGTGATGACATTCTCTTAATCAAGAGATTCATTCTCTAATCAAGAATGACATTCCCCATACTGCAAGAATAAAAGTCGGCTTCATCTAGTCTCCATGAAGGACTTAGTGAAGCATCGTACATTCTAAAAAATAAAAATCTATAGAGATAGATCCAAGAGGATGGCTTGAGTTTCCCATGTTACGTATATAGAAACTATGCTATGAAGAGGTTCTAAGCATATGGAAATTTTGAAGAAGACTATCTTTGCATAGGCCATGAAATTTCTCTTTGACGAAGGATGATTCGACAACTCTCTGATAGAGAGAGAGCGTTTGTGAGTAGAATCCCAATCTCGATAGTTGATCTATCTCATGGTATGCCATAATATGATATGAGATCAAATTATGGAGTATACTCCCTAAAGTAGTGAGTAGAGTTACTAATCTAATCCAGGAAAGAGACCTACTAGAAAGCTTGGTGAAAATCATTCTAAGATTTAAGAAAACTAACGACCATGGTTGATTGTATGGTGAGCAAATCTAAAACTTGTGGGGTTTACAAACTTCATCTTGTGGTAAATGATCATGATGATAGTCAGAATGTGTCAGATTATTAGTTTTCTACACTAAATGTGAGAGACATCTGCTGTGAAAGAGTTCCAAGCAGCACATTTATGGTAGACTCTAATTTGTGAGGTGGAGTACATCATAAGCATCAGATGATACGAAAGAATAATTATGTAGCTGAGATAGGTTATCATCACTGAGCTCGGAGTAGACATCCTTTTCTTGATGGTCCGGATCCTCTCTACTACCGACAACATCTGGTGTCATGCGTCAGGCGTAAGAACCGAAGCACACAGCGAACGAAACACTTACTTGTCGCTTACCATCCTAGTCTAAGAGATTCGTGACATCAATGTTGATGTCGACCTTTTAAGGATCAATGGAAAGGAGAAGCCTGCCAATCCCCTTCACTAAAGTCCTAGGGGTACAGAGTTTAACAACCATAATCAAAGATGGCATATAGATACGTGTACCCGAGTGGCTTTAGGACAAGTGAGGGAATCTCTCTCTGATTCAATCAACTTCAACAATTAATTCTAAGCCAACAACAATCAATCGCCAGACTAGAAGCTCAAATAGGACAAATAGCTGAGTCTAGCATGAGGAGAGAACCGGGTCAATTACCAAGCCAACCAATTGCAAATCCTAAAAATAATCCATCCAATGTCTATCAACCACCTGGATTTACTCATCCATCTAACATTCCACCTAAGAACCCCCAATTAGAAAATGCCAAAGCAATATCTGAACTTAGAAGTGGTAGGATTCTTAAGGACCCATATCAAGACCAGGTGATAGAGGCCAATACTGATGTTAGCCAAGATGAGAAATTTGAAGAAGAGGATAATCATATAGAAGAACTTGAGCTTAAGACTGGTACTGACACTGATAAGATGGATAAAGAAAAGAAGAGAACAGATGAATTAGCTGAGACATATAAACCCAAAGCCCCGTTCCCTTCGGCCTTAGAAGCAGGCTCTTCTCGCAAAAAGCAAGAAACACGCAACAAGGAGCTAATGGAACTATTTAAACAAGTTCATATTAATTTACCCCTCCTCGATGCAATTCAGCATGTTCCAGCCTATGCTAAATTTCTTAAAGAACTCTGTACCCAAAAGCGTGAGCCACGAACCACCAAAAGAGTTATGCTATCCGAGGATGTAAGTGCGGTCCTGTTAAATCCAATACCTCAAAAGATGAAAGATCCTGGTGCACCCTTAATTTCATGTGTTATTGGAGGTATAACCTTTGACCGAGCATTACTAGACTTAGGAGCTAGTGTAAACCTCCTTCCAACCTCGGTTTATGAAAAATTTGGGATTGGAGAATTAAAACCCACGTCAGTCATTTTGCAATTAGCTGATAGATCTATAAAAACACCGCGTGGTTTAATTGAGGATGTTCTAGTTAGAGTAGATAAATGTTATTTTCCTGTAGACTTTCTCATACTTGACATGGAACCATCCCAAGAGCTGAACCAAAATCCCATAATTTTAGGACGTCCATTCTTAGCAACCGCGAATGCCAATATCAACTGTAAAACGGGAGCTATGGATATTTCTTTTGGGAATCAAAAAGTAAGAATTAATGTTTTTAATACCCCAAAGTACACCCAAGAGGAGGAAGACTGCTTTGTAATCAATCAGATAGATGAAATAGTTGAATCTAATTCCTCCTTAGATTTACTACAAGATGATGAACCCACTGAAGATACTCAAACCCAGGAAGTAAATACCCTGCTTAATTTACCTCAACCATCACATTCATTACCTTGGTCAGTGAAAATTGAGCCCTTACCTGAGCGAAAAATTGAACCACTACGTCCTTCAATTCAGGCCCCACCACAACTTGAACTAAAACCTTTACCTGAATCACTTAAGTATGTATTTTTAGGATCAAAGAAAACCCTACCAGTAATAATTGCTTCCAACTTAACTACTGAACAGGAAAACCAATTGGTAAATATTCTAAAAACATATAAAGAGGCCATAGGGTGGACCGTTGCCGATTTAAAAGGAATTAGTCCGTCAATATGCATGCACCATATTTATACAGAAGATAATGCCAAACCAACTCGAGAGATGCAAAGAAGGCTTAATCCTAACATGCAAGAAGTAGTCAAGAAAGAAGTAATTAAATGGTTAGATGCTGGAATTATTTATCCTATCTCTGACAGCCACTGGGTGAGTCCTACACAAGTTGTTCCAAAAAAATCTGGACTTACGGTTGTCCGCACTGAACATGGAAACTTAGTACCAACACGACTTTCCACTGGGTGGCGTGTCTGCATAGATTATAGAAAACTCAATACAACCACCCGAAAAGATCACTTTCCCTTACCCTTTATCGATCAAATCCTAGAAAGACTAGCAGGCCAACAATACTTTTGCTTTTTAGATGGATACTCGGGATACAATCAGGTAGCAATCTACCCAGGAGATCAAGAAAAGACCACCTTTACATGTCCTTATGGAACCTTTGCTTTCCGTAGAATGCCATTCGGATTATGTAATGCACCTGCAACTTTTCAACGGTGCATGATGTCAATATTTTCAGACATGATAGGAGATTTCTTAGAAATATTCATGGATGACTTTTCAGTCTTTGGAGAATCTTTTGAGAGTTGTCTCAACAATTTGAAGAAAATATTAAAACGATGTATTGAGGCTAATCTAGTGTTAAGCTGGGAAAAGAGCCACTTCATGGTTCAAGAAGGGATCGTTTTAGGACATATAGTATCCAAGAAAGGGATTGAGGTAGATAAAGCTAAAGTTGAACTAATTTCTAAACTTCCTCCTCCCACTTCTGTCAAACAAATTCGATCTTTTCTTGGTCATGTAGGATTCTATCGTCGCTTCATCAAAGAGTTCTCTAAAATTTCTCGTCCTTTGTGTAATCTCCTTGCTAAGGATGTTTCTTTTAACTTTGATGAAAATTGTCTTAAAGCTTATGAAATTTTAAAAGAAGCTGTGACCAAAGCTCCAATCATACAACCTCCTAATTGGTCACTACCTTTTGAAATTATGTGCGATGCCTCAGATTTTGCCATAGGAGCTGTCCTAGGCCAAAGGGTAAACAAATGTCCTGTAGTGATCTATTATGCTAGTAGAACTCTGAATGAAGCACAAATGAATTATACCACCACTGAAAAAGAGTTGCTAGCCATTGTGTTTGCCCTAGAAAAGTTTAGATCATATTTATTAGGATCAAAAATCATAATTTACTCGGATCATTCAGCCTTGAGATACCTGCTCTCAAAGAAAGATGCTAAACCATGATTAATTAGATGGATTTTACTGTTACAAGAATTTGACATTGAAATTCGAGATAAGAAGGGATCTAAAAATGTTGTAGCAGACCATCTGTCTAGGATCCTAGTGAAAGATAATGAACCTGTATCAATCAGAGAATCTTTTTCAGATGAACAATTGTTAACAGTTTCACATACAAAGACTCCTTGGTTTGCAAATATTGTCAATTACTTAGTCATAGGACAAATTCCTGATGGCTGGTCTAAGAATGAAAAGGATCGATTCTTTGCTCAAATCAAATATTATTTTTGGGAAGATCCTGAGCTTTTTAGAATTTGTGCTGATCAAATCATTCGTAGATGTGTTCCTGAATCTGAACAATGGAGTATCTTACAATTTTGTCATACTCTTGCTTGTGGAGGACACTTTTCTGGACGAAAAACTGCGGCCAAAGTGTTACAAAGTGGTTTTTATTGGCCAACATTATTTAAGGATGCCCATACTTTTAGTCAGGAGTGTTTTAAGTGTCAAGCCTTAGGGAATATTTCAAAGAAAGACATGATGCCTTTGAACCCCATTTTAGTGGTTGAAATTTTTGATGTATGGGGAATTGATTTTATGGGACCTTTTCCACCTTCCAATGGATTTGAATACATTTTGGTAGCTGTTCGATTATGTTTCTAAATGGATTGAAGCAATAGCAACTCGAACCAATGATCATAAAGTAGTCCTAAAATTTATTCAGAAGAATATCTTTTCCAGGTTCGGATTTCCACGTGCTATCATTAGTGACGGGGGTACCCATTTTACAAATCATCAATTTAGAACTTTATTACGAAAATATGGGGTGACACATAAGATAGCTACACCATACCATCCGCAAACAAGTGGTCAGGTAGAAGTCTCTAATAGGGAAATCAAGAATATCTTACAAAAGACTATTAGGCCTGATCGAAAAGATTGGTCAGATCGATTGGATGATGCATTATGGGCCTATAGGACAGCTTATAAAACCCCCATTGGAATGTCTCCCTATAGATTAATCTATGGAAAAGCATGTCACCTTCCGGTAGAACTTGAACATAAAGCATATTGGGCAATAAAATAATTAAATTTTCAATTTAAACAAAGCTGGTTCCAATCGGATGTTACAATTAAGTGAATTAGAAGAATTAAGGCAAGAAGCTTATGAAAATTCAAAAATTTATAAGGAAAAAATGAAAGCCTTCCATGATAAACATATTTCAAGAAAAACCTTTGAGCCAAATCAACAAGTCTGGTTATTTAACTCAAGGCTTCGATTATTTCCTGGAAAACTAAAATCCAGATGGGATGGACCTTATATAGTTAATCATGTATTCCCACATGGTGCAATTAAACTCTATGATCCCAGGACTAAAAATTTTTTTAAGGTAAATGGCCAAAGGCTTAAACCATATATCGAAGGGATATCATTAACATCGAAATATTGATCAAGTGCAATTAATAGAACCACAATGAATTAAACTGCATCTTGTCTGGCTGAAGACAATAAACTTAGCGCTTATTGGGAGGCAACCCAATACTTCTTGAATCTAATTTATTTATTTTTTTTTTTTAGGCTAAGTTGGAGAACCAAAAAGCGGGAGAAGGATCATAAGCTTCAAGACCCATGCTAAATAAATAAACATAATTTACACTCTTTTATTGAGGACAATGTCAATTCAGTTGGGTAAAAAGTAAAAAAAAAATAAATAATAATAAAAAAAAAATAAAACAAAATATATATATATATAAATAAATAAATCAATAAAAATAAAAATTAATAATAATAATAATAATAAAATAAATAAAATATTAAAAAATTTAAAAAAAAATTAAATAAATAAATAATATATATAATAATAATAAAACTATTAAAAAAAATAATAATAATAAAAATAAAAATTTTGAACAAACCATATTTTGGGAAAGAGAATCTTAAGCAAAATAAACTAGGATAAGTAATAAAGTTAGAAAGTATTAACTAATAATGGTAGCGAGTCAAGAAGCAGATTATTTGGTCAGACCATTAGCAACCTACTTAGGTCATTTAAAGGCTAACAGCACTTCTACTTGCACATGCACACTAATGAAGCACAGCAGGTGTTTGATTATAAGGCTAAATTGAGGATTCAATTATCACTAAAAATTGATGGTTTATATATACTTCAATTAAAGAAACTTGAATTTAAGGAAAGAGCTACCTGCTTTCTAAAAAAAAAAAAAAAAAAAAAAAAAAAAGTGCAAAAAATAGAGTATATGTGGATTGCCCTAAACTAGAACTTTGCACCTTAAATGTAGAAGTTCACATCAAATGGTGAAGGGAAGGCCAGGATGCTCAGCACAATTTTAAAAAAAAAAAAAAAAAAAAAAAAAAGCAGTGTGAAAGCTACCTTAATTCATGCACTTAACTTGGGAGTATATAAAACTAACCAAAATAGGTGATAAAAAGAAGATTCATTTGCCCTTTGAATCAACACCCAAATGCTAAGTTAGTATTCACGACACAAAGTGCTGAAAATCTTTAGATGAACTCTAAGAAAGTTTCTGATTAATCTGCCTGTGAAATTTACTTCTGAAACTCAATACTTAGTTAGTGATACTGTCTAAACTTTTGATCTTAAATTCTAGATTTATTTTTGTGAAGGAAGATCTCAACAAAATATGGTAATTGATCTAAACTAAATTCTTTCTTTACTCGAGGACGAGCAAAGCTTAAGTTGGGGGGTGTGATAAGCATCGTAAATTCACCAATAAAAGTATTAATTTATTAATTAATTTATATTAATTTTTAAGAATTATCAATCAATTTATATATAATTTTTGAAAAATTCATATTTTTATTAATTAAAAAATTAATTAAAAAATAATAAAAAATAAATAAAAATTAAAAAATAAAATTTTATTATTAAAAGAAAGAGCTCATTTTTTTGATCACAACGAAATAAATTTCAAGTAAAACGGAGCTAAAATGAAAAAGATATGAATTTTTAAAAAATATAAAATAAATAAAAAAATAATAAATAAAAAAAAGAAAATGGCTCAACCGGCTCCGCAAGCCGAGCCACCAAGCCAAGCCGAGCCACCAAGCCAAGCCGAGCCACCAAGCGAAGCCGAGCCATCAAAGCCGACTCAGTCATTGAAGCCATCAGCCGGTCTACGATCCAGGCGTGGACCGCCAGCTCAGCAAAATCCGGCGAATCAGAGCCTGCCACGTGGTGGACCTAGACCCTTAAAGGGTCTACAAAATTTTATCGCGGCTCACAGGGCAATCTGGTCATTTCACTCGGTGACAGAAGCGTTGATTGGTTGCGGTATGCGGTGCGGCCGGTCTACGCGGTCCATGGGAACAGTAATTGCGCGATCGGACGGCTGCGGTTGATTGCGGTTAAGATCGGACGGTCAGCATTTTTTTTGGTTGCCAATTTCACTCGGATCACCATCAAACGGCAGCGCCTGATTCCAGCTTCGATCCAACGGTCCAGAACGCTCCCGGCAGAATTTATATATAATTTTTAAAAAATTCATATTTTTATTAATTAAAAAATTAATTAAAAAATAATAAAAAATAAATAAAAATTAAAAAATAAAATTTTATTATTAAAAGAAAGAGCTCATTTTTTTGATCACAACGAAATAAATTTCAAGTAAAACGGAGCTAAAATGAAAAAGATATGAATTTTTAAAAAAAATATAAAATAAATAAAAATTAAATAAATAAAAAAAAAAAAAGAAAATGGCTCAACCGGCTCCGCAAGCCGAGCCACCAAGCCAAGCCGAGCCACCAAGCCAAGCCGAGCCATCAAAGCCGACTCAGTCATTGAAGCCATCAGCCGGTCTACGATCCAGGCGTGGACCGCCAGCTCAGCAAAATCCGGCGAATCAGAGCCTGCCACGTGGTGGACCTAGACCCTTAAAGGGTCTACAAAATTTTATCGTGGCTCACAGGGCAATCTGGTCATTTCACTCGGTGACAGAAGCGTTGATTGGTTGCGGTGTGCGGTGCGGCCGGTCTACGCGGTCCATGGGAACAGTAATTGCGCGATCGGACGGCTGCGGTTGATTGCGGTTAAGATCGGACGGTCAGCATTTTTTTCGGTTGCCAATTTCACTCGGATCACCATCAAACGGCAGCGCCTGATTCCAGCTTCGATCCGACGGTCCAGAACGCTCCCGGCAGTGATCAGGACTCCCGAAGCGCGATTTGCGGCCAGATTTCCTCGATCAAGCGCGATCGGACGGCCAGAATTTAATTCGAGCTGATCTGGGCTGATAGGCATCCGATTTTGATGATTTTTGAACCGTTCGATTCCTATCGGATAGCCTGATTTTACCAGATTTACCAGAGACATAACAGAGTTGTTTTTATTCAAATTTTATTCAAATTTTTACGATTACAAAGGAAATTAGTCCCATATTGCTTTTAGAAATAAATATCTACCTCTTCTAGCTCTATAAAAAGGATCCTAAGCCTCTAAGAAAGGGAGGAGGGTTGGAAGAGAAGCTAAGGTATAGGGTGGAAGTCAAGCTCGGGATTAAAGGTTGCTTCAAAGCTGCGGTGCTGCTGAGAAGAAGAGCCGGTCTTCTACGCCATCTTCATGCCTACGCCGATCTGCGATCTTCATCTAGTTTTTTTTTTTCCTTTAATTTCTTGTATTAAAATTCTGAATTTTCTTTAATTTCTTGTATTTAAATTCTGCATCTTAGTTTTAAATTTAATAAAGAAAGTTTCATTATTCTTTTCAATTCTAGCTCTTTAAATTATTTGTTCTTTATTGCTCTTTAATTTTACTATAAGTAGTTGCTAAGATCTAAATAGTAGATCTTAGTATCAAATTTATTTTTGCATAATTTAAATTCTATTTTTATTTATAGATCTATTTTTTGACTTTAATCTTTGCTTTCTTTTCTTAAAAAAAAAAAAATCAAAGATTTTAGAAATAAATCATTGCCTCTCTGTGGATTCGACCCGACTCACCACTTTCTTCATAATTTTTAATTAGTTTAAAAAGTAAAGAGTCGGATTTAAATTGATAAACACGGTGTCTTAACGACAGCATCGTGTCCCTATCAAATGTCCAAATAGGGCAAGGAATGGGGCGCCCAAGAGTTGGGCGCCCCCTCATTTTATTGCATGGAAGTCTTGGAAGGGGCACACAATTATTCTCCTAAATCCCATGAAAAAATAGAGAAAAAATAAGAGTGATGGGCATTTATACATGGGAAGAAGTTTGGGTGTAACAAATTCTATCAAATAGAATTTGAATTCAAAACAACTAACTTATTTTGACTTGGTCTTCAACCAAATACCATGTAAGAAAGATATGGGGCATGGGGGCATGCATCCTCTCTCAAAAAAAGAGAGGTTTCATGAAAAATCAAAAAAAATTGGCATGGGAGGGCGTGAGATGCAAGTTGGCACATGGTAGGATAGTCCTAGTCATGCTAAGACTTCTAATTTTGACTTGGTCAAAATAGTTTTTTTAACCCAATTAAATCAAAACTAATACAACCTAATTAAAAATGATCTTAGTTCAACTAAGAGCCAAATTAAATTAGATTAAATTAAAATTAAATCTAATTTAATTTTTAATCAAATTAGAGATTGGGTGCATATAAGTCCTAATTGAACAGGGACTTATTCTCCCTTGCAATTGGCTCATCCAATAAACTAATTAAACTTCATCCAATTAAGTCCAAATAAAATCTAATTAAATTATATTTAATTAAACTTAATCTTAACCCTCTAACTTAATCAAATTAAGCTAATTAGTAATCCAATAACTAATCAATCCTCCTGCAATACTTGCTCTAGATCAAACATCAATCATATTGATTGGTTGACCTTAGAACGATTCTAAATCATTGATCAACTATTTGATCAGTTTAAGACTTCTTATGTATGTGATCTCATAGGTTCGAATCTAAATCGATAGCATAGACATAAATTTTTATACCAATCGAAATAACCATCTAGCAATGGTACCCAACAACTGGATAGATCGAATGTATAAAGCAACACTCTTATAACCCATGTAGATACAGTTTCCATATAATTCATCCTCTTGACCTAAATGCTCATAGGATGATTCAATGTTTAACTATCAACCTTGATTTTATCATCCACATTGTATTTCTAAATATTAAATCCATCTCATGAATTATCTTGGCTAAGATTTTGCTAAATTAAAATACAGTGATGTATTTTCTCCAACTCTTGGAGTGGTCAATCTCATCTTGATCACTCACTGACTATACAAGTATTTAACTATGTCTAGAAACCTTTCTTAACTAAATTAAAAATTTAGGTAGTCCGGCATCAAAGCATAATGAGTTGCTTGTAAGCTGCCATGGTGATCTTAGATCTAAGAGACACTTATATCCATATCCCATCAGAGCAATTTTTGATAGTAAAATGCTTTAGAGTTGATAACGATCAGTGACAATGGACCCTTAGGTCTCATTTATATGCTATATCAGTGTCTCCATACTTCTTGGTTAAGATGACAATCAATCTATATGGCATACAACAATCTATAATCGATAAATTTTATCATCCTAATTAATAACGTATCATTTGATCGTGAATAATTTAAGGACTAATCAATAAATTCTCTTTTTATACAAATAAAATAGTTCTAAGGACTTCATCATAATGAAGAAGTTCATTAGAAGATGTAGACTTTATGATGAAAATATCAAAATATTTATTTTATTTAATAATAAATTATTTATAAATATAAAATAACATAATCGTTAATAGACTGATGATTGATTTTGGGACATAATTTTCGATAGACCCTGCCTCCCTCATCCCCATCGACCCTACCTTAACCCCAACCCTAGCCCCATCGACCACCTCTCTTGGCCCTATCATCCCCACCTCCCCAGCCCTAGCCTCCTTTGGCCACCCCTTTCCCTCTAGCACTACCGTCAGTCCATCCCATCCCATCGACTACTCTAGCCCCCTCGACCTCACCTTTCTCGCTCTCCTTCCCTCTGGCATTATCGCTGGCCCTCCCTCTAGCACCACCGTCGATGATCCTCACAGTTTGCATGACCTCCCTTCTTATTACCATAGGTATAATTTTTTATTTAATTTTATATTAATATTTATAATCATTTAATCATTTTAATAATATTTATAATACTATAAATATTTATAATAATTATTATAAATATTATAATAAATATTATTATAATATTTATAATAATTTCATAATAATATTTAAAGAGAACTCCCATCAGCACATTCTGGGCCATGCTAGTGGTTGTGGGCTGTGCCGACGGTTGTGGATCATACCAGTGAGTTTTGGATCATGCCGATAGCTGTTGGCTGTGTCGTTAGGTTCTGGACCATCGAGTTTTGGATTGTGACAGTAGATTTTGGACCATCGGGATCTGGGCCATGCCGATGGATTCTGGATCATGCCCACGAGTTCTAGGTCATCTTGGAGGATTCTAGGCCTTGTTGAATGGTTCTAGGCCATGCTGTCAGATTCTGGGCTATAGAATTAATGTAATTCCTATTATGAAATTTATTACATAAAATTTTTTGGGTTTCTATTTAGTCTCTATTGCTTTTGCTTATTGCATTTCATAATGATAGATCCTTCAAATGATTAGTATATATAATCTACGACATCCGTACATTTATATAGATTTATCAATATATTATATTTATTAATGTTCATTAATATTGTAGGTCATGATGGCACTAAAATATCATCTAGCTTTCACCTCCATCCCTCAGTAGGCTATGTAGAGCTTGGCGTCTTAGTAGGGTTTGGCACATACACCATCCACCTTTGTAATGGCTTCGATTTTGCAGGCACATACTCCTCCCACTAGCACATTTGAGCCTCCACTGGCAGCCACGTTGCTAGCCTATGCATCTCTAGTAGATACTCCACCCACCAATCTTGCTCCACCAGCATCTACATCGCACGATCCTAGTGAGAGTAGTTTTCATTGTATCAATTATTTATTTATTTATTTATATTTTGTATAGTTATTGCATACTCTTATATATTCGTAATGTATTTTTATTGTAGGTGTATCATCTAATAGGATATTTCATAGTCCCCCATGCATTCTGCATGTATGGAACCACCAGCATTAGGTCATGGTAGAGTACAATCAGAAGAAGAGGCCAGTAGGGGAGATCACATGGGAGATGCATTCATTTTTTAGAGTGCTTGTGAGGCGGTCCGACATTATTTTCGTACTGCCTGTAAATTGTCAATTGATGGATGTTGGTGTTAAGGATCAGATGTGGAAGGAGATTTGGGTAAATGTATCTTAATTATATGTATACATGTGATTTATTTACACTATATTTAATTAGAATAATTTTGTAACTAACTTTTGATAACTTTATATAGAGGAGGCAAGACTTCCTAGATCATGAGAGGGCTCAAGATGCCTGACTATAAAAGATTGGAGGGCTATACAAGAATTACAAGTTCAAGCTCCACAAAGGATGGCTAGAGCACCATAGGGATACTAAGGAGGAGCTTATTCCTTGAATCTAGGACTATCCCCCTGTTGAAAAACATGTAGGATTTCATGCATACATTTCAAAACTTTTTTGAATTTATAAATAGCACACATATATTAGAGATCTAGGTTCTTTTATGGCATGATCTGTGTTGCAGCTTCGTGTGGATTACCTGTAGAGATTGGATGCGTGTGAGGCTCTAAGGAACAAGAATAACAATGGAACTCAACTGTGGTGTTCTTGACCCTCACAAAGGTAAGAGATAAGATCTCTTTACTAACTTAGATTTGATCTAGGATTTTTAGAATAGTTCTAGATCTAGGTATTGATTTGATAAATACCAACTATTTTTGTTTTAATTTTTAGATTTATGTTTGTATCATGACATGTTATAGATCCTGGATGTAGGATTTAGTGATTATATCACATGCATAATTAGATTAAATTATTTAATCTATGTCTTTCACTATTTGTAAATTCAAAAAAGTTTCAAAAAATATGCATGAAATCCTTCATATTTTCCAATAGTGGTATCAGAGCATCTAGGTTTTTTTATGGCATGATCATATTTTGCATTAGAATAAATCTAAAAATAAAATATTAAAGATCATGCATATTGACATAAGATTGTTCTGTTGTAAGATTAATCCCTTATAATAAAAGGTTGTCCTAGTATGTGCTGATCTAATTTTTATAAATCATGAATAAGTTAGATTGGATCTAAGCAAATTTTATGATTCATTTTTTAGTTTTAAATCTAAAATTAAATGGATGTTAGAACTATTTTAGATTATTTAGATTAGATCTAAATAATATTGGATTGCACATATTGATTATAAGGTTATCCTACTGTAAGATTTATCCCTTATAGTGGAGAGGTTCTTCTTGTATGTACTGACCTGAATAACCAAAATCATAAATAATTTATGATTTATTTTTAAATTTTAAATCTAATATTAATTGATTTTATGATCTGATTATGATCATCTAGATTAGATTCATATGATATGTTTCATGTTTAGATCTAGATCCTCATGTTGTATATATTGATATGTAACTTCATTTTTGAATCTAGAATATATATGGTATATTTGCTTTGTAGAAATTAAATTATAAACTTACTTTCTGCAAAATTCTAGATTCAAAATCCTATGATATGATGGAAATATTGAAATAAATTAGATCTAAAATCATGAATTAAATTTGATTGAATGTAAATTATTTACATGACTTAAAAATATTTTAAATGATTAAATTAGAAACTAGTTCTGAGATTCCCAATCCTAACCCCTCAGCCTTGAACTTAATTGAAAATTAAGTGTTTGTTAAGGATCTAGGTCTATGATTTGAAGATCCTGAGATAATTCATAAATCATGGGTTAAAGGATAATAGGTTAGCTTTGATCAGGTCATTAACTGGATTAGACCTAGGGTTAGATTAAATATGGACTAAGTTAAGAAATAAATCAAACCTAATTAATATTTAATTAGGATTAGATCATAAATAAATAAATCAATTCAATAGTTGTTGTTGATCAAAGTTTATATATCTAACAAATAGATATTGATTGTGATTCAATGGTCGAGCTCGAGTCTTTAGGTAGACTAAATCAAAACTGACAAACCAATTGATATCTAAGGTAAGTCTGATATTTTTAGACCAATGGTTTTTAATTAGCAGCCTACTTACCTAACCATTTCTGATGGTGTCTAAGGCAAGTCTTGGTAGATCCTCCCACTGATCTCACTTATTTGGCCAATATGATTAATCAACTTTTGATTAGATTGCTCATTGATTTGTGCTAACCCATGTCACATAGAAAATCAGTGAGACTGATTTAGGTGCCCATGCACCAAAATTGATCCTAGTCCTTGTCGATGACTTGAGAAGTCAGTGGAAGAACTTGACTTGGTGAAGTCAATGAAAGCAAATTGGTCAATGTCTTTTCTATCCTAAAATCACTAATAATTTAAATCCTTAAAAATTATTAGATTCTTAAAATGATAAAGTTATGGAGATAACTGAGTCATAGCTTCCCAATAAGTTGGATGAAAATGGATCCATTAACTCAATAATCATTTGAGGCCCAAAGGCCTGGTGCTTATTGATTAATAGAATTATCATTCATAATATGATAACTTAAAAGTCTCTCTCTAATGGTGGTTAGGTTAACCAATCAAAGTTGGGCTTAATCATTCATTGGTTAGATGCGTGAAGTATGGTCATGTTAATGATTTGACCTAACCAAATCCTTATAGTGGAGGACAAAGCCTACTGATTAGATTTTTGGGATAAAATTAAATTACTAGAAGTTGTTTGGAGAAATAATTGATTAAAGAACCTACCCGTAGATGCACATGGGTTGATCGGCCAAAGTTGGGCTCGTGTGTAGTCTATGTGGATTCTAGTACCTACTAGGGAATTAAAGTAATTTCTCGAATTGGAGGTAGAGGCTATCAATTTCTATAAAATAATGGAAGAACCTTAAGACTAAAGTCTAAGTCTATAGGATTAAAATAATTCATATACAATAGATCATTGCTCTCTTTTCTATTTAGATTAAGGCTAAACCTTAATTGCTCAATTCATTGTTAGATAGTGATTGACTTATGAGACTCAACTTTGATAATTAGTATTGAAAGTTGAATTTAGTTCAGCAGTACGAAAGGATTCGTGCTGGGACTTATAAGTCCAGTTAAAATAAAAAGGTCCGAGACTAACCAAATTAAAGCAAAGTGCTTCTACTGTAAGAAGCAATATCATAGGAAGAAGAATTATCTTGCTTTTCTTAACCTCAACAGGCTGAACAAGAGAAAGAAGCAAGAGTTGCTCATCAAGGATGTTATATGATAACACCTTAAAATTTTTCTATTTAACATTCTACTATCTGGGTATTGGATACCGGTAGTCTTGTGCAATTTGTTGCAAAGACTACGGGTAAGTGAAATGTCTAAAAATGATGAGAAATACCTAAACATTGGGGATGGAAGTTTTGTTCTGATCCTAACTTTAGGAATTGTTGAGCTCATTTTCAAAAGTTGTCATTTTTAGCAGTAGTATCAAAGCATCTAGGTTCTTTTATGGTATGATCATGTTTTGAAAATGAGCTCATTTTTAGATTCATGATTTATATCGCATGAAATCCAACATAGATCGGAGGTTCATCGAATGAAGATCCGCTCAAAGTGCTAGCTTCTCGTGGATCCCTTCTGATGGTTAATCTAAAAAATATTGTTTGAATCTCTTGGACACTTCAAGAGATGAAGAATAAGAAGAAAAATAAGAGAGAAGTCCAACTCTTGGATCTCTCAAAAATCAAAAAAATAAAACATAAGAGAAATGCCCTAAGAGAAGATAGATCTTCTCTTTCAACACATCAACCTTTGATGTCCTGAATGCATCTCCATGCCAGGACAAGAGGAGATCTTCTCCTCAACTTTTTTCTCATGCTTCCAGATCTATCACTCTCTAATTTTTTTCATGAAAAAATTCCATAAAAAGATGGAGAATAAGGGTTCTCAAAGAAACCCTAAGAGAAGAACTTTTTTCTCTTCTTCTTCTCTCATCAGAACATGATCAGATCATGTCCAAAGAGGACCACCATGCCCCAACTCCTTAAAGCATCTATCCTCCATGCCCTCTCCCTCTCTCTCTCAAAATTTTCTTATAGAAAAAACTAATCAAAAATAAAGAAGAAAGACTTTGAAAGAAAATCACAAGAGAAGACAATCTTCTCTCTTATCTTTGTCTCTTCAAGATATCAACTTTTGATGTCTTAATTGAAGGTTCTTCTCCAAAAATCTTGGCATCTCAAACCATCACACCATCTGCCTCTTTTATTCAGATTTAGAAGTGGAAAACTCCAAGTTATTTTACACCATCTCCTCTCAAAAGAAGGCATCCCACAACTAACCTTCAAAGACCAAGTCAAATCCCTAAAAGCTAGGGATTATACCAAAGAGTTTTTGGGGGTGGGGGTGGGGGGGGCATCCAACTCTTGGATGGCTCCCTTATTTTTTATGCATGGAATTCATGCCAAAGTTAGAGGAAAAAAGGGCTGAACAAAATATTATGGGCATGGCTTATTATGGCGCAAAGAGGGAGAGGTAGTTTGGTTTCATGGGACTATCAAATAGAGTTTTAGTCCAAAACCAACTTTCTAATTTTTTGACCAATTCAAAATTGATTCAAAACTTGAGAAAGAAGTGGGTGTGGAGACTTCATTAGGCATGGAAAAATTCATGTAAAAATTCTAGAATTAAAACATGGGCATGGAGTCTCTTAGGTGGTGCAAGGAAGAAGGAATCCTAGTCCAACGAAGATTCTCCTAAATGGACTAGGTCAAATCAAATTAAATTTTATTTTAATTAGATTTGAGTTAATCTAATTAATAGACAATCCTTATCCAATAAGGAGTCTAACTAAGTTAGATTTGATTAAATTTAAATCTATTTTAATTTCTAATCAAATTAAAAATTAGGTGTACTCAAGTTCTAATTGAACTAGGATTTGTTCTTTTTTGCAATTGGCTTATCTAATAAACCAATTAAACTTAATCTAATTCAGCCTAAATCAATTCTAATTGAATCTAATTCAATTAGACTGATCTTAGTCTAATTACTTAATCAAATTGAGCTAATTAGCAATCCAATTGCTAATCAATCCTCCTGCAATACTTGCATTAGGTCAAACATCAATCGTATTGATTGTTTGACCTTAGAACAATTCTCAATCATCGATTAACCATCTGATCAGATTACAATCTCTAATGTGTGTGATCCCATATGTTCCAATCTAAGTCCACAGTATAGAAATCAATTCTGTACCTATCGAAGTAACCATTTAGTAATAGTACCTAACGTTCGGATAGATCGAATGTATGCAAAGCAATATTCTTTGAACCTTAGTCTATAGTTACTATATAATTCATCTCTATGACTAATAATACTCAAGATGACTTCGAGTTAGCTATCAACACTCATACAAGTCATCTATATTATGTTTCAAAATTTCATAAATCTCGTGACTCCTCATGAGGATTACGTAAGCCTAGGTTTTGTTAAATTAACACACAGCGAGACATTCACTTTCTAAAGTTAATCAGGAGTGGTCAATCCTATCTTAACTCACACATCGACTCTACAAGTACTTGACTGTACTCAAAAATTTTTCGAACCTATATTAGAAATACAGGCATTCCAGCTCCAAAGTATAGTAAGTTGTATGCAAGTTACCATGGTGATCTCAGATCGGAGGGATACTTATATCCATTGATCTTAGCTAGCTACTCTTGATAGTAGAGTGCTACATGAAGGAACCAAATCTAGGATTTTAGGGCTCGATCATGAAACTTTTTCAAGATCAGACAGTGGAAGATTAAAATTAATTAAAATTAATTTTTAATACTAGAGAATATCTTAGATCTAAGTTCTATTACATGATTATGGAATGATATTAAATCAAAAGTGAAATATAAGAAAAAAAATAAAATATGTTGATCACATCAACATGCATCTACACTACAACTAATGCAGGCATGTAAAATAGATCAGATTGATTACCTATGCAAGTTAGATATTTTAACTTGCTGATCTGGGCTTGAGGATGATGTTGCGAGCCACACATATGTCTGACCTTTGAGAGTCATCCACACGAGCCCACGAACCATGTTTAAAAATCTGATGCAGAAAATCAGCATAGTATGCTAGTACTGTACCGATCCTTCTTTGATGATCCATCCGATGCTTCCTTCTTTTGGATCTAGACTCTTCCAAAGATGAAAAGGAGGAGAGATTATAGATCTGAGACACTCTCAAATAATCTCAAAAAAGAGGAGGAAAAGAGATGAATAAGACAAGCCTAGAGGAAGACCCTCTTCTTCTTCTCCATTCTCTTACCTAGACATCTAGTTTAGTATCTATGAATTCCCCATGCCCTAATACTCTTTCTTCCTAATTTTCATATGCACCAAAGATCTCTCAATAGTCTAGAATATCAAAAAATTAGCCCAAAATTCATCCTATATAGAGAGATATAGAGGAGTCCTTGTTGGATCAAACTCTTAGACTAGGAAAGACCAAAATAGACAACTAGTTGGGGTGCCCAACACTTGGGCGCCCCCTCCTTTCTATTTTGCATGGACCACCAACAAATGTTGCACAAAATACCTCCTTTTCCATTGAACAAAAGGAGAGAAAATAGGGAGAGGAGGGTGGCACGCATGGGAGGAGTTTTAGTTTCCTAAAATTCTATCCAAAGAAAAGTTCAAATCAAATTCAAACTTCCTCCTTTAACTAGGTCCACAATTAATTGCCATAAGAGAAATAGAGGAGAGGAGTGTACATGTGTGAAGATCAGACAGAGGGGGTTTTTATCGCATGAAATAGAGAGAGTGGGCATGGGGGCCGTGGGATATAGGTGGCGCAAGATGAATGGATCCTAGTCTTACTAGGATTTCATGTTGACTTGGTCAAACATGGTTTCTCAAACCAAATTAAATCAGAATTAATTCAACTCAATTAAATTAGATCCTAAACTAATTAAAAATTTAATAAAATTTGATTTAATTTTTTAATAAAATTAAAAAATTGGATTGACCCAAGTCTTAGATGAACTAGGGCTAGTTCTTTCTTACACTTGGCTTATCCAATAAACTAATTAAACTTGATCCAATCAAGTCCAAATCAAATCTAATTAAATCATATTCAATTAGACTTAGTCTTAGTCTTTTGGCTTAATCAAATTAAACTAATTAGCAATCTAATTGCTAATCAATCCTCCTATAATACTTATACTAGGTTAAACACCAATCGTATTGATCATTTAATTCTTGAATGATTTTTAATCATTGATCAACCATCTGATCAGATCATGAGCTCTAATATATGTGATCTCATAGGTTCAAACCTAAGCCAATAGCATAGAAATAAATTTCTATACCAATCAAAGTAATCATCTAGCAATGATACTCGATGGCCAGATAGGTCGAATGTATAGAACAACATCCTTAGAATTCATGTGGATATAATTTTCATATAATTCATCCTTTTGACCAAAATGCTTGTAGGACACCTCAGAGTTCAACTATCAACTCTGATCAGGTGGTCCACATTATATTTCAAAATACCAAATTTATTTGATAGATTATCCTAGCCAAAATTTTGCTACGTTGAAATACAGTGATACATTGTTCTTCAACTTTTAGAGTGGTCAATCCCATCTTGGTCACACACCGATTTTGTAAGTACTTGACTGTACCCAGAAGCCTTCCATTACTAAATTAGAAATTTAGTTAGTTCGGTACTAAAGCATAGTGAGTTGCTTGCAAGTTACTAAGGTGATCTCAAGTCTAAGGGATGCTTATACCTGTATCCCAACAAAGACATTCTCGTCAGCAGAATGCTCTGGAGATGGTCACGTTCAGTGACGGTGTACCCCTATATCTCACCTATATGCCATACCAGTGTCTCCATATTTTTTGGTTAGGAGAACAATCAACCTATATGGCATGCAATGATCTATGCTCGTTAGATGCTATCGTTCTTATTAGCAGCCTATAATTTGGTCATGAACCATTTTAAGGACTAATCGATAAATCCTCTCTTTATCGAATCTAAATAGTCCTAAGAACTTCATCATAATAATGGAGTCTATTAGAAGATGAAAACTTATGATAAAAATATTAAAAATATATTATATTAATTAATAAATTAATTATAATTATAATATAGTTGAACCGTCAATAGGTTGATGATTGGCTTTGTGATATATTTTTCAATAACACTCACTTATCCTAAAGCCACTTAGTATAGTATCTAATACTCATCTTCGACTTGTGGTTGTCGAACTTCTTTATCGCTAGAGCTTTAGTGAAGGGATCGGTCAGGTTCTCCTTTTCATCGATCTTCTGAAGATCGATGTTATCTCAATCCATGATCTTTTGGATCAGATGGAAGTGGCATAGAATGTGCTTTGTTTGCTGGTGTGCCTTTGGTTCCTTCATCTGATCTATGGCACCAGTGCTGTTATAGTAGAATAAGACTGGACCATCTAGGAAGGATGCTACTCTGAGCGTGATGATAAACTTTCTCAGCCACACAGATTCCTTCACGGCATCTGATGTTGTGATGTACTCTACTTTGCAAACAGAGTCAGCCATAGTATATTGCTTGAAACTCTTCTAGCAAATGGCTCCATCATTCAGAGTAAAGATATATCCTGACATGTTTCTACTATCATCATAGTCAGATTGAAAGCTAGAGTCTATAAACTCCATAAGTTTCAGATCTGACTCACCATAAACCAATCATTGATTTTTAGTATTTCTCAAATACTTTAGGATGGCTTTAACCATTTTTCAATAGTTTTCTCTAGGATAAGATTGGTATCTACTCACTACTCCTAGTGAGTATGCCATGTCTGATCTCGTACATGTCATGGCATACATGGTAGATCCCACTGCTGAAGCATATGAGATTTTACTCATACGCTCTCTCTCCAGAAGTTGTCGGACAATCCTTGTTAGAGAAAAAAAATTCATGACCTATCGAAAGATAGCTCTTTTTGAAATTCTCTATGCTGAACTTCTTCAGCATAGTATCTATGTACATGGATTGGGATAACCAAAGCATCCTTTTAGATCTATCCCTATGGATCTTCATCCCTAAGATGTAGGATGCTTCACTCAAGTCCTTCATGAAGAACTGAGATGATAATCAAATTTTTATTTCCTGCAGTGCGGAGATGTCATTTTCAATTAAGAGAATGTCATCCATGTACAAGATAAAAAATACCACTGCTGAACCATTTGTCTATTTGTAAATGTAGAGCTCTTCTCCATTCTTAATGAAGCCATACATTTTGATCACCTTATCAAAATGCATGTTTTAACTTCGAGATGCTTGCTTCAATCCATAAATAGATCTTTGAAGCTTGCACACCTTGGACTCATCTATAGATGTGGATCTCTCAGGTTGTATTGTATACACCTTTTCAATTATCTCTCCATTTAGGAAAGCTATCTTTACATCCATCTATCAGATCTCATAGTTCAGATAGGTAGCTATCGTAAGTATTATCTGAATGGATTTAAGCATTACCATAGGGAAGAATGTCTCGGCAAAGCCAATACCATAATGTTGATGATATTCCTTGGCAATTAGATAGGCTTTATAGGTCTCCACCTTTCCGTCTACACCCCATTTATATTTGAAGACCCACTTACATCCAATGGATTTAACCCCTTCGGATGGGTCAACCAATGTCCACATATCGTTGATCTTCATGGACTTTATTTTGAATTTCATGTCCTTAAGCCATTTCTCAGAATCAGGTCTCTGCATAGCATCCATATAGGTGATCGGATCCTCATCGTTCTCATTGAGTTCGATGGGATCACCATCCTAGATCAAGAAATCATAGTATTTATCCAGATGATGTGGTACTCTATCAGATTGCCTTAATGGTGTAGGTACACTAGGCTCTAGATCTAATCTAATCAAATCCGACTCAGGTTCAGTTATAGGTATCGATTTTTCTATCAGTTGAACTTTATTTAGTTCAACCTTAGAGGCAATAGTTCCTTCACCAAGAAACTTCTTTTCCAAAAAAATTATCTTAAGGCTGACGAACATCTTTTATTCATCAGCATGATAGAAATAGTATCCTTTGGTCTCTTTCGGGTATCCTATGAATGTGTACTTGTCAGACCTAGATCTAAGTTTATCTGTAACTAATCATTTGATATAAGTCGGGCACCCCCAAACCCTAAGGTATGAAAGTGCAAGCTTACACCCTATCCATATCTCATATAGAGTCTTAACTATAGACTTACTTAGATTCCTATTTAACAGATAGCAAGCCGATTCAAGTGCATATCCCCAGAAGGATATCGACAAGCTGGCAAAACCCATCATGGATCAG
The DNA here is from genome assembly GCA_006176705.1 of Cocos nucifera. Lineage (NCBI taxonomy): Eukaryota > Viridiplantae > Streptophyta > Magnoliopsida > Arecales > Arecaceae > Cocos > Cocos nucifera. The sequence continues at coordinate 22,199 of QRFJ01002157.1, read as the reverse complement.
ACCATGTCTAACAGAGTTCGATTTCTCCTTTTAGACACACCATTATGCTATGGTGTTCTTGGAGGAGTCTATTGGAAGAGAATCCCATTCTCTCCTAGATATATGAGAAACTCATCGAAAAGATATTTTTCTCCTTGGTTAGATCAAAGAGTTTTAATACTTTCCAATTTATTTTTCTACTTCACTTCGAAATCATTTGAACATTTTAAATGAATCCGACTTATGTTTCATAAGATAGACATATCTATATCTAGATAGATTATCTGTGAAAGTGATGAAGTAGAAATATCCATCTCTGGCACTTATGCTCATTGGTCCACATACATTAGTATGTACTAGAGCTAAGAGCTTAGTGGCTCTCTCATCTTTTTTAGTAAAAGATGACTTGGTCATTTTGCTAAGAAGATAGGATTTATAGGTTGAAAGTGATTCATAATTACTGACTTCGAGGACTCCCTCTTGAGTCAACTTGTTTATCCTATTCTTGTTTATTAACCTAGCTTACAGTGCCATAAGTAGATATCTGACACACTATATAATCTAGGATGCTTGCTAGTTGAATAGACTATGTTAAAAGATTGTGATAGCATATACACTCCATTGTTCAAATGTCCACAGAAAATAGTAACACCATTCAAAATGATATTACAAACTTATTTTTTTATTAAAATTTCATAATCATTTTTAGCCAGAAGGCCTATAGAAATGTCATTTAAAAAAAAATAGGGACAAAAATGATAATCACTAAGAATAATGGTATAGTACTCAAATACAAATTTCAAGATTCCTAAAGCTAGAACTAGAACTGATCTTCCATCTCCAACGTTCAAGAATCTTTCATCTTGCTCAAATCTCCTACTGATCTGCAATCCCTGCAATGAATTACAAATATGGTAAGGGCTACCAGTATCCAATACTCCATTAGTAATATCATAAATAGAGAAATTGCAAGAGTTATCATATACATACCTTGCCTAGCAACTGCTTGCTTCTTTTTCTGTCTGTTCAGATCCAGAAAGGCAATGTACTGAGGATAGGTCCTCTTTCAGTGTCCCTGCTTTTTGCGAAAGAAGCATTCTGCTTGACTCTTATCGTGCTTGATCTTCCTGCTCTGGCCCTACATAAATGTCCCAGCCTAAACTTGTACCTTCTTTGCCTTCTTCTTTAGTTTTCTAAAGGGTCGAGAACCAGAAGACGAACCTCCCACTAAGTTCACCAACTCCTTATGGAGTTGGTGATCCTTCTCAAAGTTTTGAAGCAACCCCAGTAACCCATGGTAGTCTACTTTAGGCTTTGTCACTCTAAAATGAGTGAGAAATGAGAGATAGGACTTGGACAGCGAGTTTAGTATTGCATCTTTCTGATACTATTTATACAAGAAAAAGTGAGCTTGCTCAATTGCTCTATCAGCTCGATCATATACAGTACATGATTAATGATAGAGGCACCATCCCACAGGCTGGCATTGAAGATGGCATAACTAGTCTTATGCCTTTCAACGTCATCGGGTGTGCCAAAAGAATCCTCCAACACTTGAAGCATATCTTTTGGCTGAGCCATCTCAAATCTGCGATTGAACTTATCGCTTATGGTAGCCAGCATAATATAGTGCACCATGGTTCGGTTATTGAGCTACTTCTTGTAAGTATCTCTGACTATTCCATGGGCATTGACAGCTAGCTCCTCAGGTGCAGGATCCGTCTACATATATAGGATCCATTCATTTTCCAAGACTATCTTCAACTTTCGGTACCAGCTACCAAAGTTGGATCCCACCAACTTATCATTATCCAACAATGATTGGAGCGATAGAAAAGTGGCCATATCTGCACAAAGAAAAATGATAATCTAATTAGTAATTAATTTATTAAACCTAAAGATTTGGACTTTAACTAAAAGGTTCTTCCATTATTTTATTTGAATTGGTAGCCTCTACCTCTAATTTGAGGAATTATCCTAATTTCTTAGTGGATATGAACTTGACCAACTGCAACTATTGTAATTGATCTAGAGAATTTTTGATCTAATCTAAGATAACAATTGATTAAATTTAGTCAATTTTCTAATTAAGTTTATTCTTTAATCTAACCCTAGGTCTAACCCAGTTAATGGACCTAATCACCACTAACCCATCTAACCCAATGTGTTAGGATTAGTGTCTTAGGATCTTCAATTTACAATCCTAGATCCTAATCAGACAACTTTTTAATTCTTAATTAAGTTTTGGGCTGAGGGTTGGGGTTCGGCTTTTCAAAAATGATTTTCATCTTTGTAAAATATTTTTGTAGTATGGTTCTACCAACCAAGTTACATGTTTGATTCATAATCAATATGCAAGTAAGATAAGTATGAAACTACTTTAGATCTAATCTAAATAGGTTTATGTAATTGAAATAGTTTCAACTCTAATCAATCATAAATTATCTTAGATCAAATCTAACATATTTATGATGATTAAAATTAGATTAAAATATTTTTAATCAAATTATAAAATTTTTTAAATCTAATCTAAAATTTTATGGTTAATATTTTAGATCAGGACGTACTAGGATAACCTCTCCACTCTTAAGGGATAAACCTTATAGCAGGATAATCTTAGCAGTTCGTGCAAACTAAAACTTTTATTTTTAGATATGAAACTATTTTAAATATAATAAATAATAAATAAATTAGATCATATCTAATAAATTTATGATAAGAAGTAGATCTACACGAACTAGGACAACCTCTCTCCACTGTAAGAAGTAAACCTTACAGTAGGACAACCTTATAGCAGTTCATATGATCATGATTTTTAATTTTAGATTTAATAATCAGATTATAAATTAGATCTAATCTAAAAAATAATCTAAATATATATACATAATCATGTAATAATTAACCTAGGCTCTGATACTAATTGAAGGAACTAGATCTAGGGTTTCAGGGCTAGATCTTGAAACTTTTTCAAGATCAGGTAGTGAAAGATTAAAATTAATTAAAATTAATTTTTAATACTATAGAATACCCTAGATATAATATTCTATTATATGATTATGACATGACATTAAATCAAAAATTAAACATAAGAAAGAAAATAAAACATGTTGATTACATCAACATGCATCTATACAACATCTAATGCAGGTATGTAAAATAGATTAGATTATTACCTATGCAAGTTTGATGTTCTAACTTGCTGATCCAAACTTAAAGATGATGTTGCAAGCCGCACACATGTTCGACCTCTAGGAGTTATCCACATGAGCCCACAAGCCATAATCAGAAGTTTGATGCAGAAAATCAGCACAGTATGCTAGTACTATGTTGATCCTTCTTTAATGATCGATCTAGTACTTTTTCTTCTAGATCTAAACTCTTCCAAAGATGAAAAGAAGGAGGAGAGATTATAGATCTGAGACACTCTCAAATAATCTCAAAAAGAAGGAGAAAAAGAGATTAACAAGACAACCCTAGAAGAAGACCCTCTTCTTCTCTATTCTCTCACCTAGATACCTAGTTTAGTGTCTATGAAATTCTCATGCCCCAATACTCTTTCTCTCTAATTTTCACACACCCCAAAAATCTCTCAATGGTCTAGAATATGTCCAAAAATCAGCATAAAATTCATCCTATATAGAGAGATATAGGAGAGTCCTTGTTGGATCAAACTCTTAGACTAGGAAAGACCAAAATAGGCAACTAGTTGGGGCGCCCAACACTATTCCCCCTCCTTTCATTTTGGCATGGACCACCAACAAATGTTGCAAGAAATACCTCCTTTTCCACTGAATAAAAGGAGAGAAAATAGGGAGAGGAGGGCGGCGTGCATGGGAGGAGTTTTAGTTTCCTAAAACTCTATCTAAAGGAAAGTTCAAATCAAATTCAAACTCCCTCCTTTGACTAGGTCCACAACTAATTGCCATGAGAGAAATAGAGGAGAGGAGTGTGTGTGCGTGAAGACTAGGGAGAGGGGGTTTTTGTCAGAAAAAATAGAGAGAGTGGGCATGGGGGGCATGGGATATAGGTGGTGCAAGATGAATGGATCCTAGTCTTACTAGGATTCCATGTTTGACTTGGTCAAACATGGTTTCTCAAACCAAAACAAATCAGAATTAATTCAATCTAATTAAATTAGATCCTAAACTAATTAAAAAATTAATTAAATTAGATTAAATTAGATTTAATTTTAATTTAATTTTTTAATTAAATTAAAAAATTATGTTGACCTAAGTTCTAGTTGAACTAGGACTAGTTCTTCCTTGCACTTGGCTTATCTAATAAATCAATTAGACTTGATCCAATCAAGTCCAAATAAAATTTAATTAAATCATATTTAGATATACTTAATCTCAATTCTTTGGTTTAATCAAATTAAGTCAATTAGCAATCTAATTGCTAATCAATCCTCCTACAACACTTGCACTAGGTTAAACATCAATCATATTGATCGTTTAACCTTTGAATGATTCTTAATCATTGATCAACAATTCAATCAGATCATGAGCTCTAATATATATGACCTCATAGGCCTAACCTAATAGTATAGGAATAAATTTCTAAATCAATCGAAGTAACCATCTAGCAATGATACTCGACGGTCGAATAGGTCGAATGTGTAGAACAACATCCTTAGAACCCATGTGGATATAGTTTTTATATAATTCATCTTCTTGACCAAAATACTCGTAGGACACCTCAGAGTTCAACTATCAATCCTGATCAGGCTATCCACATTATATTTCAAAATACTAAATCCATTTGATGGATTATCTTGGCCAAGGTTTTGCTATATTGAAATACAGTGATATATTTTGTTCTCCAACTCTTGGAGTGGTCAATCCCATCTTGATCACATACCAATTTTGCAAGTACTTGATTATGCCCAGAAGCCTTCCATTATTGAATTAGAAATTTAGTTAATCTAGTACCAAAGTATAGTGAGTTATTTGCAAGTCACTAAGATGATCTTAGGTCTAAGGAATACTTATACCTATATCCCATCAGAGACATTCTCGACAGCAGAATGCTCTAGAGTTGGTCACATTTCGTGATGATGTATCCCTACATCTCACCTATATGCCATACAAGTATCTCCATACTCCTTAGTTAAAAGGACAACCAACCTATATGGCATACAGTGATCTATGCTCGATAGATGCTGTTATCCTTATTAACAACCTATCATTTGGTCGTGAACAGTTTTAAGGACTAATCAATAAATTCTCTCTTTATCGAATCTAAATAGTCCTAAGAACTTTATTATAACAATGGAGTTCATTAGAAGATGAAAACTTATAAAAATACTAAAAATATATTTTACTAATTAATAAATCAATTATAATTATATTATGGCTCAATCATCAATAGGATGACGATTGGCTTTGGAACATATTTTTCAATACTACATTAGTCACGTTCAGTGCAGATGTACTCCTACATCCCACCTATATATCATACCAGTATCTCCATACCACTTGATTATGAGGACAACTAATGTATATCACATACAGCGACCTACACTCAATAAGTTATTATCCTAATAATAACTTATCATTTGATCATGAACTATTTAAGAATCATCTGATAAATCCTCATTTATCAATTGAGTATGGTTCTAAGGACTTCATCATCATTTAGAAGTTCATTTAAGAAAGATAGAACTTCTATGATGAATAAGCTAAATAACAATTATTATTTGATAATTCATATACCAATTTCAATCTTTTACAACTTAGATGATTGGCTTTAGGATACATTTTTCAATAACTCCTACTTGGACTAAAGTCAATTAGAATAATGTCAAATATCCTACCTTCCACTTGAGCTCGTAGAGCTCCTTAGTTTCGAGGCTTTATCAAATGGGTTGGTCAAGTTCTTCTTTTTCATCGATCTTCTAAAGGTCAACTTCACCCTGATCTAAAATCAAAGGTGATAGAGATGCAGAGTATGCTAGTCCTATGGTGCTTTTTTGGTTCTTTAGCCTAAGCTATGGCTCTAGTGCTACATTAGACTAGACTATCAATAGAGGGTGCCTCTCCCAGCTTGCTAATGAACTTATGCAATCCCACAGCCTACAAAAAAGCATCAGATGCCACGATGTACTCTACATTACTAATAGAATAGGCTATAGTATTCTGCTTGAAATTTTTTTAAAAGATTGCTCCTCCAATTAGGATAAATTTATGATTCGACACTCTCCAACTATCATCTTTATCTGACTAAAAATTAGAATCAAAACATCCACAAATTATAAGTCAGTATCTCCATATTTGAGTCACTGGATCTTAGTATTTTTCAAATACTTAAGGATTATCTATACAATCTTTCAGTGGTTCTTATCTAGATCAGACTAATATCTGCTCACTATCTCTAGTAAGTATATCATATCTGGCCTTGTATATGGAGAAATAAGATGACAACTAAACATTTATTTCTTATAGTGCTGGAATATCAATCTCGATTAAGAGAATGATATCCACAAATAGTACAAGAAATAATCACTATAGAATCATTTGTCCACTTATAAATATAGGATTCCTCTTTGTTCATAACAAAGACATATGTTCAAATGTATGTTCCAAACTCCGAGATGGTAGCCAAATGGGCTTTATAAGTCACTACCTTCCCATCTACGCTACTCTGATCCTTTTGAAAATCCATCACACCCAATGGGTTTTATCTCTTAAGGTGAATCAACTAGTGTTCACACACTATTGATTCCATGGACTCCAATTTGAATTTTATGGCTCCAAGCCATTTCTTAGAGTCTGACCTCTGCATGGCATCCATATAGATGATTGGATCCTTATTGTTCTCATCGAGCTCAACAAGATCATCGTCCCAAATCTAGATACAAAAGTATCTGTTCGGCTAGCACGGTATACTTAAGGATCTCCTTAATGGTGCCTTTTTAATGGTCTTCAGATTTGATCTAGTCAAATCTGATTCTGTAGGTTTACTAGATTGCATTGGTTCTTTCTATCAGTCAAACTTTCTCAAGTTCAACTTGACAGGCATCAGTTCCTTCTCTAAGAAAATTTTTTTTCAAAAAGAATACCATACTGCTAAGAATAACTTTTATTCACAGCATGGTAGAAATAATTACCCCTAAACACCTATGGACCAGGATCTAAGTTTATTTGTGTGCAAACATTTGACATAGACCTAACACCCCCAAACTTGAAGGTAAGAGAGTCTAGATCTATATCCTATTTGTTGTTCTAGATGGCTGCTCGGATACCAATCTATTGGGAACAATCCTTGCTACTTAATGATTGTGAAAACAGCAACAAGGATCTAAGAAAAAGGATGGTCATTCTATTAAAACCCTAGGAAATCCTAGGGCATGGAGAAAAGGGAGAGAATGAGGGAGGAAGAGAGATTTTAGAGATAAAAGACTTCTATTGATTTCATGTTTAGTTTAAAAAACTCAATATAGAGTATATATATACCTGGTCAAATAAGACCCAACCTAAAAAACTCTCCTAGCTAACCTAATGTGATTCACTCCCTGAGCCCATGTACACCTATATCTCCCTTGCACACGCCCATTGGACAAATCTCAGCCCAATCCATAGGTTAGCCTCCCCAGAACCTTATAAACTAAGGTCCTAAGTTCCTAGGATTAAACCTAATCCCAGGTCAGAATAGAAACCACGTTCTATTCTATTCATAGCTTGAGCTGGCTTGGTCAGCAATTGGACCGACTCGATGGTGATATCTCCTACGAGAGCCCAAATCACCACTCTCTATTCTGCTACTCGAGCAGGTTCTCTCAGGATTCGAGTCGACTTGATTTTTACTCGGGTTTGCTCTAAGAAGAATTGAGCCAGCTCTTTCAGTGTATCAGCCTGATATGCTTTTTGGATTTCTGCTTGAGCTTGCTCTCTCAGAATTCGGGTTAGCTCATCTTCTGCTCTAGCTTGCTCTAATAGGATCCGAGCTAGCTCATTTGAAGCATTTGCTGAAGTTCTTTGATGGTTGATTCCATTTGCTTCTTGCTCTCTTTCCATCTACTTTCAAGGCTTGAAAGCACCATACCTGAGCTCACAATCTCTATCTTGTTGCTCCCAAGTCCTTGTGAACTCAGCTCTATCTATCAATCCTATCAATACCATATAATTATAAAAGCTATTCCATGGAAGTATCTTTGCGAGCACATCAGCTGAATTTTTTTTGGTGTGAACCTTCACCAGCTCCACTTCACCATCCTCAACTAGCTCTCTGATCCTATGATATCTGATATCAATATGCTTGGTCCTTGCATGATACACAGAGTTCTATGTGAGCAACAAAGTACTTTGGCTATCATAATGCATTTTGATTGCATCCTGTGGAAATCCCATCTTCAGTGCCAAGTCCTTCAACCATAAAGCCTCCTTCGCTACCTCCGTGATACCAATATACTCCACTTCAGTAGTGGACAAGATTGTAATTAGCTGCAAGCAAGATCTCCATAAGATTGGACCTCCATATAAGCTGAATACAAAATGATAAGCATCATAAATTCACCAATAAAAGTATTAATTTATTAATTAATTGATATTAATTTTTAAGAATTAATAATCAATTTATATATAATTTTTAAGAAATTCATATTTTTATTAATTAAAAGATTAATTAAAAAATAATAAAAATTAGAAAATAAAATTTTATAATCAATGAAAAGAGCTCATTTTTTTGATCGTAACGAAATAAGTTTGGAGCAAAACAGAGCTAAAATGAAAAAGATATGAATTTCTAAAGAAATAAAATAAAAAATAATATGAAAAAAAAATAACATATGGCTCAAACGGCTCAAGCCGCCACGTCGCAGCAGTCGGTGCATCCAGACACGCCGAGTCAAGCCGACCAAGCCAGTGTGCCAAGCCATTCACGCTAGCCGACTCAAGCTCAGAAGCCATCAGCCGGTCTACAGCACAGTGTAGACCGCCAGCTCAGTAGACACCAGCGAATCAGAGCCTGCCACGTGGTAGACCTAGACCCCTAAAGGGTTTATAGGAAATTCATCGTGGCTCACAGGGCATTTTGATCTTTTCATCTATCAATAAAAGGTGCTGATTGGTTGTGGTGCATGATGTAGCCGGTCCACGCGGTCCATGGGAACAGTAAACGCACGATCGTACGGTGGTGGTTGTTTGCGGTCAAGATCGGATGGTCAGCATTTTTTTTGATTATCGATTTCACTCGGATCGCCATTAGATGGCAGCGCTTGATTCCAGCTTCGATCCGATGGTCCAGAATGCTCCCGACGGTGATCAGGACTCTCGAAGCACGATTTGTGGTCAGATTTCCTCCATCAAGCGCAATCCAATGGTCAGAAATTGATCCGACCTGATCTGGGCTGATATGCATCCGATTTTGATGATTTTTGGACCGTTGGATTTCTATTGAATGGCCAGATTTCACCAGGCTTACCAGAGTCATATCAGAGCTATTTTAATTCAAATTTTATTTAGATTTTGATGATTACAAAGGCCATTTGTCCCGCATTACCTTTAGAAATAAATATCCAGCCCTCCTAGCTCTATAAAAAGGATCCTAAGGCCTCTAAGAAATCAATATCTCCGATCAAGGTGAAGCTTTGGTACAGGGCGAAGCCAAGGCTATGGGTTAAAGGCTGCTTCAAAGCAATGGGTGCTGAGAAGAAGAGCCGAGTCTTCTACACCATCTTTCTGCCAATGCCGATCCAAGATCAGAGATCAGGCTATTTTATTCTTTTTTAAATTTCTATGTATTTAAATTTTAAAATTTTAATTTAATAAAAATTTTATTTTTTGCTTTTAATTTCTTATTTTTATTATAATTTAATTTTATACTTTAATTATTACTTTTTATTTTATTGCAAGTAGATGCTAAGATCTAAACTAGTAGATCTTAGTACCAAAGTTTAAATTTCTGCATCTTTTAATTTTTTATTTTTAAATTTTCGACTTCACTTTTGATTCCAAAACTTAAATCTTTTCTTTTTTTTTTAAAAAATCAAAGATTTCAAATCTAAAATACATTACCTTCTCTGTGGATTCGACCCGACTCACTACTATCTATCATTTTAATATTTTAAGAAGTCGGATTTAAACTGATAAACACGGTGTCTTAACGACAACATCGCATCCTATCAAGTTTTTGGCACCGTTGCCGGAATTTTTGATTTTTGATTTTGATTTCTTTGATTTATTTTAAATAAATTTTATCAAGTTTTTGGCGCCGTTGCCGGGGAAGGCATAAAAATTAAAATTTTTTATTCTCTTTGATTTTTTTTTAAATTACTAAATAAAATTTTTATTTTATTTAAATATTTCTTACTAATTTTTTTTATTATTTTAATAGAAAAAAAGAAAAAGAACAAAAAGAATCAGAGTTTTGCTTGGTGAGATCAATCCTAACCCTAAGTTCTCTTTCTTTTTTATTTTATTTATTTATTTATTTTATTTTTAAATTAATTTAAAAAAAATATTTATTTAAACCTAATTAAAAATCTCATCATAAGATTAGAAACCCTAATTGTTTAGAGCATCCATCATATTAGTTTTTATTTTTATTTTTTTTTTTTTGGTGATTGCTGGAGGCAAGGTAAGCCTTTTCAGAATTTAATTAGTTTATGCATCTAGTTTAAATTGCATAGAACTCTTTGATTGGAAATTTTTTTTTTTTTTTGCATATTTCATATTAAATCAAATTAAGGGCACAACCCAATTAAACAAGATAAGGTGGGGATTTGATCACCCTTCCTTAGCCCACAAACAACCAACCAGCATCCTGCATTAACCCAAAGCCTTTAACTCTTAAAATCAATTAGACATTCAACCCTTAAGGATATTCGAGCTCAATAGGACAAGAAATCCTAAGAGTTGAACCAAGTTAGGGTTAATCAATTTGACTGGTGTCTAGGAAAGTGGTTCAGGGATGATTGGGCCCGAAGGAAGGTGGTTTCTAATTGGTTCCGTTCGCTTACCTGGCCAAGCACAATTGGTGTCTAAGGCAAGCAACGGGGGGACTCCCACCGACTTTACACTTACCTGGCCAGTTGATTGGCTAATCCTCTATTTGGAGGGCTTGAAGGTGATCTTGGCAGTTAGGAGCTGTCTAGATCTAGGATAACTCTTAGTCAGGATTGATTGCCTAACTTGTTTGCCAAATAACATTTAATCTAATTAAACCTAAATTAACTTCTCTCTATCATCTCCAGATTTAAGGACTCCTTAGGATTTTTCCTCTTCTTTAGAACTCTTCTTTTCTTTCTTCTCTTTCTCCTCTAAAAATAAAAAAAAATAAAATAAAATAAAAATTAAATTAAACTAACTAAAAAAATATTAATAATTAAATTAAATTAAATTAAATTAAAATTAATAAATAAAATAATTAAAAAAATTAATTTTTAATATAATAAAATAATAATAATAATAAAAATATTCTAAAAATTTTTTGAACCATACATTAGGGTTACACTAATACATGCATGGTAGAAAATCATTTTTTCTGATTTAGTTGAACTTAATTGAATGGTTGATTCACATTAAACATAATAATGGCTAATCTGAATCTAATAGTCCAAAAATTAGATAAAGTTGACCTTCTTGCTCAGAAAATAGATCAACTCCTAATCCTAGGTCAACAATCTCCTGCACAATTCACATCATCTTCTAATTATCAGAAGATTTATTCAATCTGTGCTAGCCCAACCCATCATGTGAGTGAATATCCTATGACTGCACAGTTTCCATATTTTATCCAAGAACAAGTTCAAGCTACTCAAGGATACTCCAAATTGATTAATGACCCATTTTCAAATTCATATAATCCAGATTGGAGCAACCACCATAATTTTTCTTGGACATCCCAACAGACTCAGGCTCAAACCCAAATTTTACCTATCCAAAACTATCAAAATAGGCCCCAATACCAAAACTATACCTATAATAATGGCCAGCCTAGTCAGTTTATCCAGCCATCATATTATAATCAGCCTTCATACCCACCTCCTCAACAGACCAATCTAGCTGATGATAGATTTAACCAACTTCAACAATTAATTCTAACTCAACAGCAATCTATTGCCAAGCTAGAAGCTCAAATAGGATAATTAGTTGAGTCTAACATGAGGAGAGAACTAGATCAACTACCGAACCTACCAATTTCAAACAACCCACCTAATGACCACCAACCACCTGGATTAAATTATCAATCTAATGTTTCATCTAAGAATTTCCAATTTGAGAATACCAAAGTAATTCCTGAACTTAAAAGCTATAGGATTCTTATGGACCCATACCAAGATCAGGTGAGAGAGGCTAGTACTGATGCTAGCCAAAATAAAAATTTAGAGGAACTGGTTAGTACTGAGACTAACCACATAGAAGAACCCAAGCCAAGAATTAGTACTGATGCTAGTTCCAGTTTAAATGAGATAGAAAAAAGGGAAAAAGAGAATAGATGATTTACCCGAGACTTATAAACCTAATGTCCTATTCCCTTCAACCCTAGAAGCTGGTTCTTCTTACAAAAATCAAGAGGCATGTAATGAAATATCAATGGAGTTGTTTAAGCAAGATCACATTAATTTACCTCCAGAATTAAAACCGCCTTTAGTCACCATTCCAGCACCCATTGAATCAAACTTAACTCCTAAAACTCCATTCATGAGCATTTTAGAAAAACAAATAGGAGAAATTCTTAATAAACATGGGTCTGAGAATGGAATCATAAATTATATCCCTAAAATTAATAAGTGAATATATCAATAATGGGATTATAAATCAATCTTTCTGAGATTGGCAATCCAAAACCATTGGAATTTGTCAATCCAATATTCGACACAGGATAGTGAGCTACATTGTGTCTGGCTGAAGATGGTAAACTTAGCGCTTGTTGGGAGGCAACCCAATATTTAGTTTTTATCTAATTTATCTTTTTAGTTTATTTTTTTTTAGGATAATTTGAATAAGTTGGAGGGAGAGCTCAAATTTTCAAAGGCATGTGCTGGACCAAAAATATACTGAGTTAGGTGTATTCTTTCATGTTCTTTATTACATCCTTTATTTTTTTTTTCTTCTCCATTGAGGACAATGTCGATTAAGTTGGGGGGGAGAAAAAAAAAAATTTTAAAATTTTAAGTCCTCGAAAAAGTTAGTATTTAGTATTTAGATACCTGATTATGCTTAAGAATCGAATTAAACTAAGCATTTTTTAAAAGAAAATTGATGCACAGATCAGAGAATCTGTGAGATATTGAGGAATCAAGTATTAAGAAAATTCAATAAAGAGTTAAGTCTAGAATATAAAATATTTTTTCTTGGAGCATTTCTAATTATTTCTACTAGCATCAAAGAAAAGTCTACTTTTTATAGGCTTGTGTAGGGTAACTATACGTTTCTTCATATAAAAAATTTATTTTAATAAAATAGTTTTCAAGTACTTCTCACTGAGTAACCGGGCCTCTTTGCCTAAGCAAGCATTGAGTTTCGCATCAAAAGGATGGGAAGGGCAAAGAAGCTCGTTGTAAAGCTAGTCTTAACTCGTAGCCTATTTGATTCGAGCTAGTAAGCCCGAGGGGTATTCTATACCTAGTGCCCTAAAGCCAACTGGTTTGGAAGTCATTGGCCCAAGACTCGCTACATGGATCAAATAGAAAGCTTAAGGAGTTAAGACACTCAATAGTGGTACAACGTTAAAAAAAAAAATAGTTTCCCACCGAGTAACCAAATCCCATTGCCTAAGTAAGCAATGATATTCATGTCAAAAAAGTGGATAATATAAAAATAAAAAAATTAATAAATGAAGGATGGAAGTAGCAATACACTTGCCTATATGAAAGTTTAGACAAATCAGAGATAAAGGTGGGATAATTTAGAAAAAAGTTCTAAAAAATTTAATGTTCTTTACTTAATTTTTCTATTGATAAGTATTAATACCCCAATGATATGTCTCATTTAAGCTCTACTGAATATCAATGGTCATTTTGAAAACTGCTTAGGTAAAATTCGAAACTCTAAAGTTAAAAGATATTTAAAACTAAATTCTTTCTTTACTCGAGGACGAGCAAAGCTTAAGTTGGGGGGTGTGATAAGCATCATAAATTCACCAATAAAAGTATTAATTTATTAATTAATTTATATTAATTTTTAAGAATTATTAATCAATTTATATATAATTTTTAAAAAAATTCATATTTTTATTAATTAAAAAATTAATTAAAAAATAATAAAAATTAAAAAATAATATTTTATTATCAATGAAAAGAGCTCATTTTTTTTATCATAATGAAATAAATTTGGAGTAAAACGAAATTAAAATGAAAAAGATATGAATTTTTAAAGAAATAAAATAAAAAAATAATATGAAGAAAAAAATAACATACGGCTCAAATGGCTCAAGCTGCCACACCGCAGTAGCCGGTGCATCCAGACGCATCGAGCCAAGCCGACCAAGCCGGTGCGCCAAGCCATCCACGCTAGCCGACTCAAGCTCAGAAGCCATCAGCCGGTCTACAGCACAGTGTAGACTGCCAGCTCAGCAGACACTGGCGAATCAGAGCCTGCCATGTGGTAGACCTAGACCCCTAAAGGGTTTACAAGAAATTCATCACGGTTCATAGGGCGTTTTGGTCTTTTCATCTATCAATAAAAGGCACTGATTGGTTGCGGTGCACGATGTAGCCGGTCCATGCGGTCTATGGGAACAGTAAACATGCGATCGTGCGGTGGTGGTTGTTTGCGGTCAAGATCGGACGGTCAGCATTTTTTCGATTGCCGATTTCACTCGGATCACCATCGGATGGCAGCGCTTGATTCCAGCTTCAATCCGACGGTTCAGAATGCTCTCGATGGTGATCAGGACTCCCGAAGTGCGATTTGCAATCAGATTTCCTCCATCAAGCGCAATCCAACGGTCAGAAATTGATCCAACCCGATCTAGGCTGCTATGCATCCGATTTTGATGATTTTTGGACCGTTGGATTCCTATTGAATGGCCAGATTTCACCAAGCTTACCAGAGTCATATCAGAGCTATTTTAATTCAAATTTTATTTAGATTTTGATGATTACAAAGGCCTTTAGTCCCACATTGCCTTTAGAAATAAATATCCAGCCCTCCTAACTCTATAAGAAGGATCCTAGGCCTCCAGAAATCAACATCTCCGATCAAGGTGAAGCTTTGGTATAGGGTGAAGCCAGGCTATGGCTTAAAGGCTGCTTCGAAGCAATGGGTGCCAAGAAGAAGAGCCGAGCTTCTACACCATCTTTCTGTCAATGCCGATCCAAGATCAGAGATCAGGCTATTTTATTCTTTT
Source organism: Cocos nucifera (assembly GCA_006176705.1). Classification (NCBI taxonomy): domain Eukaryota; kingdom Viridiplantae; phylum Streptophyta; class Magnoliopsida; order Arecales; family Arecaceae; genus Cocos; species Cocos nucifera. The sequence goes on along the minus strand of QRFJ01002157.1, from coordinate 6,929 downwards.
TTAAATTCTATATATTTAAATTCTAAAATTTTAATTAATAAAAATTTTATTTTTGCACTTTAATTTCTTACTTTTTATTGCAATTTAATTTCTATACTTTAATTATTATTTTTTATTTTATTGCAAGTAGATGCTAAGATCTAATTAGTGGATCTTGGTACCAAGTTTAAATTTCTGCATTTTTTAATTTTTATTTTTAATCTTTCGACTTCACTTTTGATTCCAAAACTCAAATCATTTTCTTTTTTTTTTTAAAAATCACAGATTTCAAATCTAAAATACTACCTTTCCTATGGATTTGACCCAACTCATTGCTATCTATGCATTTTTATTGATTTTAAGAAGTCGGATTAAATTGATAAACACGGTGTCTTAATGACAACATCGCGTTCCTATCACAAAACTTATAGTCGAACATCGAGTATCCATATCTCCACCAAAATCTGCATCCACAAATCTCCCTCTTAGCTCTTGAGCTTTCTTAAACATGTTAGGATATTCCTTAGTGAAGGGAAATCCTGATTTCCCGGTCCAGGTTCGTTCAGATCTGATCAGATCAAGAGATATATTTCAAAAATTTTTCTCTTGATCCCAATCAGATCTTGATATGTTTTAGATCTAATTCTTATTATTTTAATAAAATAAAATTAAAAAGATAAATTAAATCAAATTTAATTTACCTGATCTGGGTAATCCTATTACCCTGTTGATGATCCTGTTTGCAGCGGAAGGTTCTGGATCTTAGCCATGCAAGCGCCTGGCCTCTACCGGTATCCACTCGGGTTGGATCTGGAGATCCTCTTCTTCTCTATCACACCTCCAAAAATCAGATCTGAATCTGATCTGGAGGATCTTCAAAACTCTTTTGAAGATGAGCAGTCGTCCTTTGCAGCAGCGCAGCCTTCTTATTTTGATCGCCTTTCTTTGATCTGAATCGCACCAACCAATGTCCAAAACTCCTTTTGGACGTGGAGAGCAAGGGGAGAAGAGACTATGGCATGGAGAAGGAGGGGAGAGGCAGCCTTGGGGCGTGGGGTTTCTCAATTGAATTGCATTTCTTTTTTTTTTGAATCTGAGTTGGGCGCAGGGTCTTATTTATAGACTAAGCGTGATCCAACTCCTCTTCCTCCCAACCAATCACAACCCTTTGTGAAATCAGATCTAAATCTGATTGGTGGGAATAGAGACCCCTGGATTCCTCCTTAGAGGGTGCCTAAGACCAGTCAAAGTTGGTTCTTAGAAGAACTCTAATTGGAATCCAAAAAGGAGATGGAGTCCTTGTCCAACAAGGACTCCTAGGCGCCTCCAACTTGGGCACACGCCTAGGGTGGCGTGCGCCCTTCTCCTTGCCAGGTTCTGGCAGGGGGACAGGCCCCCACCAGCTCTCCAATAGGTGCATGACATGTGGTCAAAAGTCAAAGTGTCAATGGTCAACATTTGACCAGTCAAAGGTAGACTTTTGACCAAAGTCAAAGAACAAGAAATGGCAGGTGACCAAAAATGGCAGGTAATGTCTTACAAAATAAGACAACCTTTTCTGACTTGGACAACCTCCAGTCAGACCATATGAAGGCCTCTGATTGAGCACAAACTCCTTTGGCTCAGTCAGGACAACTTATTTATGATAGTAAAAGAAGAACGTTAGGTTCAATCGAGTGCTAGCACGATTTTCTTGAACCTAATTGAATCTCATTCAGATCAATTGAACTAGATCAGTTCAATTGATGATCACCAGATTCAAACCCTTGTTTGTGTGACCCAGTTAGGTTCAGTTCTGTATGGTAATGGGATATGTCATGATCTCTATCATCGACATCATCGAAACTCCTTTCGATGGATCAGAACTCTTCTGATTCGAACAGCTAGAATGATCGATCATCTAAATCATTCTAATTGCTCCCAAAATCCACCAGTGACACCTAGCAGTATATGGTGGCAACCCATCAGAGCTGAATGCGAACCTCTTGGTGCAGCTACCTGTGTGATTAAGTTCTTCTATCTTGAGCCCCGATCAGATTAGGGTTAAGGTGAACTCGTCAAACCCTAGTCTCTGTCATATGATGTAATCATTCGATTCAAGTCCAATGTGAAAATCTAAATAGAAACTCTTTCTATTATTTCACTCTACCATGGCCATGGGCTTCTGGACTTGATTCTCATGATCATCATAGGGCTGCTCCTCTACCACCGAGGTAGATAGATTCCATCTTGATGCAATCCAGTTCCTACAATGAACATGCTATAGCCAACATACACCTCAGGGTTCCATATGGCTAGGAGACCGAGTAATGGTGTAGTCAAACTATAACACCCTCAAGGTGAACTGCCGATGCACCTCAGGTCAAAGAACCAGACACACTACTGCAGCATCGAGTCAGTCATTGACGAGAAGGTAGACTTCCCTAATGACTACTCGAGGTGGTCACGCTCAGTGCCCTCGTTCTCTAACGAGTACCTGTACTCTCGCTCCGGTGTCTCCACACCGTAGACTCAAGACTCATCTACTAAAGAGAAGCGATTGTACACCAACCTTCCGGATCAATCACCATCCTCGTGATGATCCTATGGTCGGGAGCATTTTATGAGTTAATAATGATTATTCATGTCTTAAATTTTCAACTCTTGAAAATATGAATTATCATTACCATTAACTCAAAGGATGTATCACAGACACTAAATACACATATGTGATAGAAAATAACCCATTTTATTGATTATAGTCAAAATTATAATTTTGCCCCTAGAAGTGTATTACAAGTGTCAGCCAATTCTGGCTTCTAGGGCACATATATCTAACAATCTCCCACTTGTCCTAAAGCCAATTGGCTACAAGTCTAAGTCCCATCTTCTCAAGGTGGGCTTCGATCTTCTGCTGGCCCAACGGCTTTGTAAGTGGGTCTGCCACATTATCTGCGGAGTTGACTCTCTTGACCTCGACGTAACCCTTCTTCTGAGGTAATCTGATGGATGCAGGTGGTATCACCGTTTGCTTGGAACTCTTCCAGCTGACAGCTCCACCATTGCACACAAACAGACTCCCAGATGTCGACTTTCGATCATCTATATCGGACATGAAATCCGAGTCTGTGTATCCCTGGACTTGGAGTTCTCCATTACCAAAGACCAACATCATATCCTTAGTTCTTCTCAAGTACTTAAGGATACATTTCACAGAAGTCCAGTGTTCTTCACCTGGATTTGACTGATATCTGCTTGTGACACTCACAGCATGGGCTATATCAGGTCGTGTACATAGCATGGCATACATGAGGCTCCCTATTGCAGAAGCATAAGGGATCTTGCTCATGCGTTCTATTTCCTCAGGTGTGCTAGGGCACATCTTCTTGGAAAGATGAATACCATGTCTGAAGGGTATTAATATCCTCTTAGAGTTTTCCATACTAAACCTCTTTAGTACTTTCCTCTATGTACATCTTCTGTGAAAGTCCTAGCATCCTATTCGGTCTATCCCTATAGACCTTAATTTCTAGAATAAAGGATGCTTCACCTAGGTCTTTCATGGAGAATTCCTTGGACAACCATATTTTGACTGTTGTCAACATGGGAATATCATTCCCAATAAGGAGGATGTCATCCACGTACAATACGAGGAAGACAACAGCGCTCCCACTGACCTTTTTGAAAACACATGGTTCCTCTTCATTTTTGATGAAACCAAACTTTTTGATCACATCATTGAAACGAGTGTTCCAGCTCCGAGATGCTTGCTTAAGTCCATATATGGACCTTTGCAGCTTGCAAACCTTGTGATCAGTATCACTGGATGTGAAACCTAGCGGCTGTTCCATATAGATATCTTCCTCAAGATATCCATTTAAGAATGCCGTTTTCACGTCCATTTGCCATATTTCATAATCGAAATAGGCTGCAACGGCAAGCAATGTGCGGATGGATTTTAGCATAGCCACTGGGAAAAGGTATCCTGATAGTCAATGCCTTCGCGTTGACTATAACCTTTTGCCACTAGTCTAGCCTTGAATGTCTCCACATTCCCATCTGCACCAATCTTTCTCTTGAAGATCCATTTACACCCAATAGGTACTATACCTTCTGGTGGATCTACCAAGGTCCAGACTTGGTTTGAGTGCATCGAGTCAATTTCTGACTGCATTGCCTCTAGCCATTTCTCGGAGTCGATATCTGATATCGCCTCGTTGTAGGTTTTGGGATCATCACCATGAGCACCATTACCTACGAGGAACATTTTCTCTACTTCCTCTGAAATAATACCTAAGTATCTTTCAGGGGGATGGAAAACTCTTTCCGATCTACGAGGTGGAGGAGGTAGTGTTCTTATTGGCTCAACCTGATTTGGTTCCAATTGGTCCTTAGCTCGTTGTACTTGTGAGACTTTCTCATCAAGCTTAATCTGCTTTCCAATGCCGCTATCTTGAATAAACTATTTTTCAAGAAAGATGGCATGTCGACTCACAATCACATTGTGGTCTTCTGGAATGTAGAAATAGTATCCTAATGACTCTTTAGGATATCCTATGAATCGAGCTCTGAAGGACCTAAACTCTAACTTGTCCGCTTGTTGTCTTTTGACATGAGCCGGACAACCCCAAATTCTGAGATGACTCAGACTTGGTTTCTTACCGTGCCATATCTCATACGGTGTGGTAGGAACGGTTTTAGAGGGAACCCTATTCAGTAGATAAATTGAAGTTAACAATGAAGTGTCCCCAAAGAAAATCAGGGAGGTCTGTGAAGCTCATCATGGATCGAACCATATCCAATAGAGTCCGATTTCTCCGTTCTGAAACCCCGTTGAGTTGAGGTGTTCCTGGTGGAGTCCATTGAGAGACTATGCCATTTTCCTTGAGATAGTCTAGGAATTCCCGGCTAAGGTATTCACCTCCTCGATCTGATCGAAGAACCTTAATGGGTTTTTCAGTTTGTTTTTCTACTTCATGTCTGAATTCTTTGAACTTTTCAAAAGCTTCAGACTTGTGTCTCATAAGATACACATACCCATACCTAGACAGATCATCGGTAAAGGTAATGAAGTAGACAAAATTGCCTCTAGCCGGCACATCAAATGGGCCGCACACATCAGTATGTACTAGGGCAAGGAGATCTGTGGCCCTCTTTCCCCATGTCCAACAAAAGGGAGTTTAGTCATTTTGCCTTGAAGACAAGATTCACAAGTTGGATATGACTCGAAAGTCAATGGACTCAATAGCCCATTTTTCTCCAATTTGTTGATCCTATCTTCTGCTATATGACCTAATCTCAGGTGCCATAGATATCTATCGTTTGGACTATCCCTAGGTCGTTTGGCATTCACGTTTTGCTCGATAGTTAGAACAGGTACATCAATATGTAGCTGATAAAGACCATTAATAAGGAAACCATTTGCAATTTTATTTCTTTCATAAAGAATGTTACAATGGTCCTTAAAGAAGGTAATCACATAGCCTTCTTGTGCTAAGCATGAAACAGAAATCAAATTCCTGCTAGCTGCAGGCACATAATAACAGTCTTTCAAAACTAAGTCTAAACCAGATGGTAATCGAAGAGGGTATGTTCCCACGGCTACTGCAGCAACTCTTGCTCCATTACCGATGCGTAGGATCATGTCTCCATCCCTCAGCCTCCTGCTATCCTCAAGACCCTGCATATGGAAGTGCACAGATGAGCACTAGAACCAGAGTCAAGCACCCAACTGGATGCAGAAGAAACCGTAAGGTTAGACTCAATAACGAGCATACCTCCAGAAGGACCTTCCTTCTTGTTCTTCAGGGTGGCCAGGTAAGTAGGGCAGTTCCGCTTCCAATGGCCGTCGCTGTTGCAATGGAAACACTTTCCTTTGACATCGGCCTTCTTCTTCGGTTCTGCCTTCTTCTTCTTTGATCCTTCCACCTTTTGCTTTTTCACAGACTTCTTTTTCTTTCCATAAGACTTTCTTTTGGAAGAAGTCCGTTCCATAGCAAGAACTGAGCCTTTAGAACCTTTCATAGAAAGCTCAGCGGTAACCAGCATATTCATTAATTCGGCCAAGGAATTTTGAAGTTTATGCATGTGGTAATTCATGATGAATTGCCCATATGCATCAGTCAAGGATTGCAGAATAATATCATTCTGCAGATCCAAGTCCTAACTTCACACCGAGCTTCTCAAGCTCTTCCAATGTCCTTGATCATTGTCAGACAGTGATCTTGGACTGACTGCCCATCACGCATCTTAGCCTTAAAAAGTCATTTCGTGACTTGATATTTGGCTGCGCGACTCTGTTCACCAAACATCTCCTGCAGGTGAGCCAACATTTGGCGAGCAGTCCCGATATCTTCATGTTGGCGCTGGAGCTCATCAGACATCGAGCCCAACATGTAATATCTGGCCTTATTATCTTCGTCTATCCATTTTTCCAGAGACGCTCTCTGTTCAGTGGATGGACGGGCTGGTAAGGTGGGAGGGTCCTGGTCCAAAACATGGGTTAACTTCTCTGAACCCAAAACAATTTTGTAGTTCCTGAGCCAATCTTTATAATTGGGTCCAGTCAGTCTATGTGTGTCCAGGATACGTGCCAATGGGTTGGACGCAGACATTTTCCTGTAGAGAGTCAAAGATTCTAGTTAGATACTGTAATTTTGACTTGACCAATTTATTTAGGGATTTTATTTTTAAACAAATTAGCTCCCACTATTTTCTCGGATCCCTACACTCCCTCTGTAGAGATGCAAAAATCTCCATGATTAATGATTTCTAGTGGGTGGTGCGGTCTCACCAACTGACTCATCACCTCACCTAACAGTTATTGGTGATGGGTTAGCCAATGAGTGAACAACTCTTGTTCAATGATTCTCTAATCATGGTGCACCCAAACTTGGTCTCTAATTCATGAATCTCACCGTATCCGGAATATTGATCCACTCCTTAGTTAAGTCAGACCCACCATTTGCATA
>QRFJ01002156.1:262271-285273 GCA_006176705.1 Cocos nucifera | reverse complement strand
TGGATTTTTTGGTTGTGAAAGCTTCATCTGCCTACAATGCAATTCTTGGTCGACTCGATCAAAATGCACTTCAGGTAGTAGTGTCGACCTACTATTTAAAGATAAAGTTTCCAATGAGTCATGGGATCGAATAGGTCAGAGAAGATCAAGCCTTTGCAAGACATTGCTACTCAATTGCTTTCATAGGGATAAGCAATCAGACCCTTGCTCGATTGATGGCTTGGATGTCTGGGATGACCGTACTAAAGAACAAGGAGAACCCATGGAAGATCTTATTTCGGTCCCTCTAAATGATGGAAATAAGGAGCACATGGTGCAGATCGACTCTAATTTGGGGGAGGAGGTATGAGAGCACCTTGTCGGATTCCTATGGAGAAATGCAGATATTTTGCTTGGATCCCTACGGACATGCCCGAAATTGATGCTGAAGTTATGGAACATTGTCTGGCTATTGATCCCAAACATTGGCCATTGAAAGAAAAGATTCACAGCTATGCCCCGGAGGGATAGAAGGCAATAGCAGAAGAAGTTGACAAGATCCACAAAGCTAGGTTCATCTAGGAAGTCAACTATCCAGATTGGATTTCTAACGTGGTTATTGTAAAGAAGGTAATGTTAGATATATGTGCCCTAGAAGCCAGAATTGGCTGACACTTGTAATACATTTCTAGGGGCAAAATTATAATTTTGACTAATATCAATAAAATGGATTATTTTCTATCACATATGTGTATTTAGTGTCTGTGATACATCCTTTGAGTTAATGGTAATGATAATTCATATTTTCAAGAGTTGAAAATTTAAGACATGAATAATCATTGTTAACTCATAAAATGCTCCCGACCATAGGATCATCACGAGGATGGTGATTGATCCGGAAGGTTGGTGTACAATCGCTTCTCTTTAGTAGATGAGTCTTGAGTCTACGGTGTGGAGACACCAGAGCGAGAGTACAGGTACTCGTTAGAGAATGAGGGCACTGAGCGTGACCACCTCGAGTAGTCATTAGGGAGTCTACCTTCTCGTCAATGACTGACTCGATGCTGCAGTAGTGTGTCTGGTTCTTTGACCTGAGGTGCATCGACAGTTCACCTTGAGGGTGTTATAGTTTGACTACACCATTACTCGGTCTCCTAGCCATATGGAACCCTGAGGTGTATGTTGGCTATAGCATGTTCATTGTAGGAACTGGATGGCATCAAGATGGAATCTATCTACCTCGGTGGTAGAGGAGCAGCCCTATGATAATCATGAGAATCAAGTCCAGAAGTCCCATGGCCATGGTAGAGTGAAATAATAGAAAGAGTTTCTATTTAGATTTTCACATTGGACTCGAATCGAATGATTACATCATATGATAGAGAACTAGGGTTTGACGAGTTTACCTTAACCCTAATCTGATCGGGGCTCAAGATAGAAGGAACTTAATCACACAGGTAGCTGCACCAAGAGGTTCGCATTCAGCTCTGATGGGTTGCCACCATATACTGCTAGGTGTCACTGGTGGATTTTGGGAGCAATTAGAATGATTTAGATGATCGATCATTCTAGCTGTTCGAATCAGAAGAGTTCTGATCCATCGAAAGGAGTTTCGATGATGTCGATGATAGAGATCATGACATATCCCATTACCATACAGAACTGAACCTAACTGGGTCACACAAATAAGGGTTTGAATCTGGTGATCATCAATTGAACTGATCTAGTTCAATTGATCTGAATGAGATTCAATTAGGTTCAAGGAAAATCGTGCTAGCACTCGATTGAACCTAACGTTCTTCTTTTGCTATCATAAATAAGTTGTCCTGATCTGAGCCAAAGGAGTTTGTGCTCAATCAGAGGCCTTCATATGGTCTGACTGGAGGTTGTCCAAGTCAGAAAAGGTTGTCTTATTTTGTAAGACATTACCTGCCATTTTTGGTCACCTGCCATTTCTTGTTCTTTGACTTTGGTCAAAAGTCTACCTTTGACTGGTCAAATGTTGACCATTGACACTTTGACTTTTGACCACATGTCATGCACCTATTGGAGAGCTGGTGGGGGCCTGTCCCCCTGCTAGAACCTGGCAAGGAGGAGGGCGCACGCCACCCTAGGCGTGTGCCCAAGTTGGAGGCGCCTAGGAGTCCTTGTTGGACAAGGACTCCATCTCCTTTTTGGATTCCAATTAGAGTTCTTCTAAGAACCAACTTTGACTGGTCTTAGGCACCCTCTAAGGAGGAATCCAGGGGACTCTATTCCCACCAATCAGATTTAGATCTGATTTCACAAAGGGTTGTGATTGGTTGGGAAGAAGAGAAGTTGGATCACAGTCAGTCTATAAATAAGACCCTATGCCCAACTCAGATTATGATTGAAATTAGAATTCCCCATGCCCCAAGGCCTTTTCTCTCCTCCTCCTCCATGCCAAAGCTTCATCTCCCTCTCCTCTCCATGTCCAAAATAGTTTTGGAGCTTGGTTGGTGCGATCCAGATCAAAGAAAGGCGATCAAAAGCAAGAAGGCTGCACTGCTGCAAAGGACGACTGCTGATCTTCAAAAGGAGTTTTGAAGATCCTCCAGATCAGATCTAGATCTAATTTTTGGAGATGTGATAGAGAAGAAGAGGATCTCCAGATCCAACCTAAGTGGATACCGGTAGAGGCCAGGCGCTTGCGTGGCTAGATCCAGAACCTTCCGCTGCATACAGGATCATCAACGGGTAATAGGATTACCCGATTCAAGGTAAGTTAAATTTGATTTAATTTATCTAATTTTATTTTAATCATTAAAATAATAAAAATTAGATCTGAAAACATCTCAGATATGATATAGATCAAAGAAAAAAATTTTTTTTTGAAATATATCTCTTGATCTGATCAGATCTGAACGAACCTGGACCGAAGAAATCAGGATTTCCCTTCAACTGGTATCAGAGCCATGGTTCTAAAAGTGTTTAGATCTATTTTTAAATTTATTTTAATTAAAAAATAATTGATTTTAGATGTCACATGAGATGTGATCAGATCTGAAAATCAGAAAAAATTAAAATTAAATGATTTGGATCTAAGATTAGAAAATATGCATGACTAGTTCTAAAATAGAATAGTTCTATAGAATAGTCTTGCATGTTTTTGATTTAATCTGATTAAATCATATTTTAGATCTATTTATTTACTATTTTTTGATATTATAATGGTTATAATAACATCTAAAAAATAGTAAATAAAAATTATTTAATTTTAAATATCATATGAGATATGATTGATGCATGTCTAGACTAGTTGTAGAATAGTTCTACATAATTGTCTAGATTAGAATTTATTTTGATTAGATCAATTTAAATCTAATTTTTTAGATTATTATGAGATAATTTAGATCTAAAAATATGCATGATTCGATACATGAGATGTATGCAAAATATGCCATGATTAGATCTGAATTTATATATGAGATATATGATATAGATCTAAAACTGTTTTGTAGTATTGCATGTTCCTGATTAAGGCGTTCCTCTTGGCCGTCCGGTCATAAGAATGAAGAAGGGTTTAAAGGCCCTCTCTTTCCATTCGATGGGGTGTTCTTATGATGTGTAGGGGTGCTGCGTGTTCGTCCTTAATCAGAAACCCAAAACTTACTTTCTGCAAAACCCTAGATCCTGAAACCCTAGGATTTATTGTGCATATTTTGTTTATGAACCCTACTTAATTAAGAAATTAAGATTATGGAATATTAATTAGGTCTAAAATTGAGAATTTTAGATCTAAGACATATTCATAATACTGGGTTCGGGCTTGGGTAGCTCAATTAGGTCTAAGCGGTTGATCAAACCGAATCAAGAGTTGGTTAGATGGGATCAACAATGCTTAAATTGACCAGCCTAATAGGATTAAGTCTGGGTCAAGATCGAGTCACGATCAAGCAAGACCTAATTAGGCTCAGAGGTTAGAGTCTGGATTGTAGGCTAACCCAATTGGTTCTGGCTCAATAATTTGGTGTCTAAGGTAAGTTTGGCACATACGACCGACTGGTTTTTAATTGGAAGCTACTCGACCTGAATGCATTCTTGTACGAGTTAATGGCATATTCCTTCCACCGATCTCACTTACCTGGCCATATCTGTTGACACAGTTCTGATCTGAGGTGGTCAATAATCCGAGCTAACCCATGCCACTAGGTTAGTCATAATTGTTATGACTATGACCAAGTCTAGTTTAATGAGACCTGAATCAATTCTCCCTAAGAAAAGATTAAGTCTGAGGTCTTCCACCATTGTAGATGTGCGGGCCCTTCCCGGGGTTGATTGTTCTCGGCTGGATACAGTGGCTCAGTTGCACCGAAAAGATGCAACCATGTCTATTAGGCATTGGATGCTATGGGCTGGAGGATGAGTTGGGCTCAATATTCTCGGATACGGTGAGAGACTCAATTAGGAACCCAGTCTATGCAAATGGTGGGTCTGACTTAACTAAGGAGTGGATCAATATTTCGGATACGGTGAGATTCATGAATTAGAGACCAAGTTTGGGTGCACCATGATTAGAGAATCATTGAACAAGAGTTGTTCACTCATTGGCTAACCCATCACCAATAACTGTTAGGTGAGGTGATGAGTCAGTTGGTGAGACCGCACCACCCACTAGAAATCATTAATCGTGGAGATTTTTGCATCTCTACAGAGGGAGTGTAGGGATCCGAGAAAATAGTGGGAGCTAATTTGTTTAAAAATAAAATTCCTAAATAAATTGGTCAAGTCAAAATTACAGTATCTAACTAGAATCTTTGACTCTCTATAGGAAAATGTCTGCGTCCAACCCATTGGCACGTATCCTGGACACACATAGACTGACTGGACCCAATTATAAAGATTGGCTCAGGAACTACAAAATAGTTTTGGGTTCCAAGAAGTTAACCCATGTATTGGACCAGGACCCTCCCACCTTACCAGCCCGTCCATCCATTGAACAGAGAGCATCTCTGGAGAAATGGATAGACGAAGATAATAAGGCCAGATATTACATGTTGGGCTCGATGTCTGATGAGCTCCAGCGCCAACATGAAGGATATCGGGACTGCTCGCCAAATGTTGGCTCACCTGTACAGGAGATGTTTGGTGAACAGAGTCGCGCAGCCAAATATCAAGTCACGAAATGACTTTTTAAGGCTAAGATGCATGATGGGCAGTCAGTCCAAGATCACTGTCTGACAATGATCAAGGACATGGAAGAGCTTGAGAAGCTCGGTGTGAAGTTAGACTTGGACCAGCAGAATGATATTATTCTGCAATCCTTGACTGATGCATATGGGCAATTCATCATGAATTACCACATGCATAAACTTCAAAATTCCTTGGCCGAATTAATGAATATGCTGGTTACCACTGAGCTTTCTATGAAAGGTTCTAAAGGCTCAGTTCTTGCTATGGAATGGACTTCTTCCAAAAGAAAGTCTTATGGAAAGAAAAAGAAGTCTGCGAAAAAGCAAAAGGTGGAAGGATCAAAGAAGAAGAAGGCAGAGCCGAAGAAGAAGGCCGATGTCAAAGGAAAGTGTTTCCATTGCAACAACGACGGCCATTGGAAGCGGAACTATCCTACTTACCTGGCCACCCTAAAGAACAAGAAGGAAGGTCCTTCTGGAGGTATGCTCATTATTCGAGCAAATCGTGAATGCCAAACGACCTAGGGATAGTCCAAATGACAGATATCTATGGCACTTGAGATTAGGTCATATAGCAGAAGATAGGATCAACAAATTGGAGAAAAATGGGCTATTGAGTCCGTTGACTTTCGAGTCATATCCAACTTGTGAATCTTGTCTTCAAGGCAAAATGACTAAACTTTCGAGTCATATTCAAGACAGCGGCATTGGAAAATAGATCAAGCTTGATGAGAAAGTCTCACAAGTAGAACGAGCTGAGGATCAATTGGAACCAAATCAGATTGAGCCAATAAGAACACTAGCTCCTCCACCTCGTAGATCAAAAAGAGTTTCCCATCCCCTTGAGAGATACTTAGGTATTATTTCAGACGAAGTAGAGAAAATGTTCCTCATAGGTAATGGTGCTCACGGTGATGATCCCAAAACCTACAACGAGGCGATATCAGATATCGACTCCGAGAAATGACGATAGGCAATGCAGTCAGAAATTGACTCGATGCACCCAAACCAAGTCTGGACCTTGGTAGATCCACCAGAAGGTATAGTACCTATTGGATGTAAATGGATCTTCAAGAGAAAGATTGGTGCATATGGGAATGTGGAGATATTCAAGGCTAGACTAGTGGCGAAAGGTTATAGTCAACGTGAAGGCGTTGACTATCAGGATACCTTTTCCCCAGTGGCTATGCTAAAATCCATCCGCACATTGCTTACCGTTGCAGCCTATTTCGATTATGAAATATGGCAAATGGATGTGAAAACGGCGTTCTTAAATGGATATCTTGAGGAAGATATCTATATGGAACAGCCGCTAGGTTTCACATCCAGTGATACTGATCACAAGGTTTGCAAGCTGCAAAGGTCCATATATGGACTTAAGCAAGCATCTCGAAGCTGGAACACTCATTTCAATGATGTGATCAAAAAGTTTGGTTTCATCAAAAATGAAGAGGAACCATGTGTTTTCAAAAAGGTCAGTAGGAGCGCTGTTGTCTTCCTCGTATTGTACGTGGATGACATCCTCCTTATTGGGAATGATATTCCCATGATGACGATAGTCAAAATATGGTTGTCCAAGAAATTCTCCATGAAAGACCTAGGTGAAGCATCCTTTATTCTAGGAATTAAGGTCTATAGGGATAGACCGAATAGGATGCTAGGACTTTCACAGAAGATGTACATAGAGAAAGTACTAAAGAGGTTTAGTATGAAAAACTCTAAGAGGGGATTAATATCCCTTCAGACATGGTATTCATCTTTCCAAGAAGATGTGCCCCAGCACACCTGAGAAAATAGAACGCATGAGCAAGATCCCTTATGCTTCTGCAATAGGGAGCCTCATGTATGCCATGCTATGTACACGACCTGATATAGCCCATGCTGTGAGTGTCACAAGCAGATATCAGTCAAATCTAGGTGAAGAACACTGGACTTCTGTGAAATGTATCCTTAAGTACTTGAGAAGAACTAAGGATATGATGTTGGTCTTTGGTAACGGAGAACTCCAAGTCCAGGGATACACAGACTTAGATTTCATGTCTGATATAGATGATCGAAAGTCGACATCTGGGAGTCTGTTTGTGTGCAATGGTGGTGTTGTTAGCTGGAAGAGTTCCAAGCAAGTGGTGATATCACCTCATCCACGATTACCTCGAGAAGGGTTACGTCGAGGTCAAGAGAGTCAACTCCATAGATAATGTGGCAGACCCACTTACAAAGCCGTTGGGCCAACAGAGGATCGAAGCCCACCTTGAGAAGATGGGACTTAGACTTGTAGCCAATTGGCTTTAGGACAAGTGGGAGATTGTTAGATATATGTGCCCTAGAAGCCAGAATTGGCTGACACTTGTAATACACTTCTAGGGGCAAAATTATAATTTTGACTAATATCAATAAAATGGATTATTTTCTATCACATATGTGTATTTAGTGTCTGTGATACATCCTTTGAGTTAATGGTAATGATAATTCATATTTTCAAGAGTTGAAAATTTAAGACATGAATAATCATTATTAACTCATAAAATGCTCCCGACCATAGGATCATCACGAGGATGGTGATTGATCCGGAAGGTTGGTGTACAATCGCTTCTCTTTAGTAGATGAGTCTTGAGTCTACGGTGTGGAGACACCAGAGCGAGAGTACAGGTACTCGTTAGAGAACGAGGGCACTGAGCGTGACCACCTCGAGTAGTCATTAGGGAGTCTACCTTCTCGTCAATGACTGACTCGATGCTGCAGTAGTGTGTCTGGTTCTTTGACCTGAGGTGCATCGGCAGTTCACCTTGAGGGTGTTATAGTTTGACTACACCATTACTCGGTCTCCTAGCCATATGGAACCCTGAGGTGTATGTTGGCTATAGCATGTTCATTGTAGGAACTGGATGGCATCAAGATGGAATCTATCTACCTCGGTGGTAGAGGAGCAGCCCTATGATAATCATGAGAATCAAGTCCAGAAGTCCATGGCCATGGCAGAGTGAAATAATAGAAAGAGTTTCTATTTAGATTTTCACATTGGACTCGAATCGAATGATTACATCATATGACAGAGACTAGGGTTTGACGAGTTTACCTTAACCCTAATCTGATCGGGGCTCAAGATAGAAGGAACTGAATCACATAGGTAGCTGCACCAAGAGGTTCGCATTCAGCTCTGATGGGTTGCCACCATATACTGCTAGGTGTCACTGGTGGATTTTGGGAGCAATTAGAATGATTTAGATGATCGATCATTCTAGCTGTTCGAATCAGAAGAGTTCTGATCCATCGAAAGGAGTTTCGATGATGTCGATGATAGAGATCATGACATATCCCATTACCATATAGAACTGAACCTAACTGGGTCACACAAACAAGGGTTTGAATCTGGTGATCATCAATTGAACTGATCTAGTTCAATTGATCTGAATGAGATTCAATTAGGTTCAAGGAAATCGTGCTAGCACTCGATTGAACCTAACATTCTTCTTTTGCTATCATAAATAAGTTGTCCTGTCTGAGCCAAAGAAGTTTGTGCTCAATCGAAGGCCTTCATATGGTCTGACTGGAGGTTGTCCAAGTCAGAAAAGGTTGTCTTATTTTGTAAGACATTACCTGCCATTTTTGGTCACCTGCCATTTCTTGTTCTTTGACTTTGGTCAAAAGTCTACCTTTGACTGGTCAAACATTGACCATTGACACTTTGACTTTTGACCACATGTCATGCACCTATTGAAGAGCTGGTGGGGGCCTGTCCCCCTGCCAGAACCTGGTAAGGAGGAGGGCACATGCCACCCTAGGCGTGTACCCAAGCTGGAGGCGCCTAGGAGTCCTTGTTGGACAAGGACTCCATCTCCTTTTTGGATTCCAATTAGAGTTCTTCTAAGAAACCAGTTTGACTGGTCTTAGGCACTGTCTAAGGAGGAATCCAGGGGACTCTATTCCCACCAATCAGATTTAGATCTTATTTCACAAAGAGTTGTGATGGTTGGGAAGAAGAGAAGTTGGATCACAGTCAGTCTACAAATAAGACCCTGTGCCCAACTCAGATTATGATTGAAATTAGAATTCTCCATGCCCCAAGGCCTTTTCTCCCCTCCTCCTCCATGCCAAAGCTTCTTCTTCCTCTCCTCTCCACGTCCAAAATAGTTTTGGAGATTGGTTGGTGTGATCCAGATCAAAGAAAGGCGATCAAAAGCAAGAAGGCTGCACTGCTGCGTAGGACGACTGCTGATCTTCAAAAGGAGTTTTGAAGATCCTCCAGATTAGATCTAGATCTGATTTTTGGAGACGTGATAGAGAAGAAGAGGATCTTCAGATCCAGCCTGAGTGGATACTGGTAGAGGCCAGGCGCTTGCATGGCTAGATCCAGAACCTTCCGCTGCATGCAGGATCATCAATGGGTAATAGGATTACCCGATTCAAGGTAAGTTAAATTTGATTTAATTTATCTGAATTTATTTTAATCATTAAAATAATAAGAATCAGATCTAAAACATCTCAGATATGATATAGATCTAAGAGAAAAAATTTTTGAAATATATCTCTTGATCTGATCAGATCTGAACGAACCTGGACCGAGAAATCAGGATTTCCCTTCAGGTAAATGGTAAATGGAGAATGTGCATAGACTTCAAGAAATTGAGCAATGCTTGCTCAAAAGACAGCTATTTCTTATCCAGAATTGATCAACTAATGGATGCAACTTCAGACCATGAACTCCTCACTTTCATGGATGCCTTCTCTGACTATAATCAAATCCAGATGGTACTAGAAGATGAGGAGAAAACTACTTTTATTACTAACTATGGTCTCTATTATTACAAGGTCATGCCCTTTGGGCTCAAAAATGTGGGTGCAACTTACCAGCACTTAGTTAACAAGATATTCTAGGAGCAAATCGATTACAACATGGAGTTCTACGTAGATGACATACTTGTAAAGATCAGATCTTCAACAAATCATATTGCCGACCTTGAAGAGACCTTTAGTGCCCTCCAAAAATATAAGATGAAGTTGAATCCCATGAAGTGTGCCTTTGGCGAAACTTCAAAAAAGTTCCTAGGATTCTTGGTATCATGATGTGGAACTGAAGCAAACCTAGAGAAGATCTGGGCCATTCAAGAAATGACTGCTTTGAAGTCAATAATGAAAGTTCAGCACCTAACAAGAAAAGTTGTGGCTCTGAATTCCTTCATCTTGAAGTCGACTGAGCTATGCATGCCTTTCTTCCAAGTTCTTAAATAGTCCAAAAAATTTTGCTGGACCATCGAATGTCAATAAGCATTTAAAGAATTAAAGAGCTACCTCAGCTCACCTCCCCTGATGGCAAAACTCAAACCTGAGGATGGACTATTTCTATACTTAGCGATCTCCTCAATAGCCCTTACGATGGTCTTAATTAAAAAAGAGGTGAAAGCACAGCGGTCAATCTACTATATAAGTCGAGTCTTGAGGGACATCGAGATCAGGTACTCCAAGTTAGAAAAGCTAACTTATGCTTTGTTGATTGCAGCTCAAAGGCTCCGACCTTATTTCTAGGGGCACACTATAATGCTCCCCACTGATCAGCCAATCAAGGCAGTTCTTCATCAAATGGACATCTCCAAAAGAATAGCAAAATGGATAATTGAGTCTATATAACCCTAGACTTGGAGTTCTCCATTACCAAAGACCAACAACATATCCTTAGTTCTTCTCAAGTACTTAAGGATACATTTCACAGAAGTCCGGTGTTCTTTACCTAGATTCGACTGATATCTACTCGTGACACTCACGGCATGGGCTATATCAGGTCGTGCACATAACATGGCATACATGAGGCTTCCTATTGCTGAAGCATAAGGGATCTTGCTCATGCATTCTATTTCCTCAGGTGCGTTAAGGCACATCTTCTTGGAAAGATGAATGCCATGCCTGAAGGGTACTAAACCCCTCTTAGAGTTTTCCATACTAAACCTATTTAGTACTTTCTCTATGTACATCTTCTGTGAAAGTCCTAGCATCCTATTCAGTCTATCTCTATAGACCTTAATTCCTAGAATAAAGGATGCTTCTCCTAGATCTTTCATGGAGAATTATTTGGATAACCATATTTTAACTGTGGTCAACATGGGAATATCATTTTCGATAAGGAGGATGTCATCCACGTACAATACGAGGAAAACAACAATGCTCCCACTGACCTTTTTAAAGATACATGGCTCCTTCTCATTTTTGATGAAATCAAATATTTTGATCACATCATTAAAATGAGTATTCCAGCTTCGAGATGCTTGCTTAAGTCCATATATGGACCTTTGCAGCTTGCATAACCTTGTGATCATCATCACTGGATGTGAAACCTAGCGGCTATTCCATATAGATATCTTCCTCAAGATATCCATTTAAGAACACCATTTTCACATCCATTTGCCATATTTCATAATCGAAATAGGCTGCAACAGCAAGCAATGTGCGGATGGATTTTAGCATAGCTACTGACGAAAAGGTATCCTGATAGTCAATGCCTTCGCATTGACTATAACCTTTTGCCACTAATCTAGCCTTGAATGTCTCCACATTTTCCATCTGCACCAATCTTTCTCTTGAAGATCCATTTACACCCAATAGGTACTATACCTTCTGGTGGATCTACCAAGGTCCAGACTTGGTTTGAGTGCATCGAGTCAATTTCTGACTTCATTGCCTCTAACCATTTCTCAGAGTCGATATCTGATATCGCCTCATTATAGGTTTTGGGATCATCACCATAAACCCCATTACCTATGAGGAACATTTTCTCTACATCTTCTGAAATAGTATCTAAGTACCTTTCAGGGAGATGGAAAACCATTTTTGATCTACGAGGTGGAAGAGGTAGTGTATGGATTGGCTTAACCTGATTTGGTTCCATTTATTTCTTAGCTCGTTGCTCTTGTGAGACTTTCTTATCGAGCTTGATCTGCTTTCCAATGCCGCTATCTTGAATAAACTATTTTTTAAGAAAGATGGCATGTTGACTCATAATCACATTATGATCTTCTGGAATGTAGAAATAATATCCTAATGACTCTTTAGGATATCCTGTGAATCGAGCTCTAAAGGACCTAAAGTCTAAGTTTTCCGCTTGTTGTCTTTTGACATGAGCCGAACAACCCAAAATTCTGAGATGACTCAGACTTGATTTCTTACCATGCCATATCTCATACAGTATGGTAGGAATGATTTTAGAAGGAATCCTATTCAATAAGTAAATTGCAGTTAACAAATAGTATCCCCAAAAAAAATTAGGGAGGTCTGTGAAGCTCATCATGGATCGGACCATATCTAATAGTATCCTGTTCCTCCATTCTGAAACCTCATTGAGTTGAGGTGTTCCTGGTGGAGTCCATTGAGAGACTATGCCATTTTCTTTGAGATAGTTCAGGAATTTCCGACTAAGGTATTTACCTCCTCGATCTAATCGAAGAACCTTAATGGGTTTTTCAATTTGCTTTTCTACTTCATGTCTGAATTTTTTGAACTTTTCAAATGCTTCAGACTTGTGTCTCATAAGATACACATACCCATACCTAGATAAATCATCGATAAAGGTTATGAAGTAGACTAAATTGCCTCTAGCTGGCACATCAAATGGGCTGCACACATCTAGTATGTACTAGGGCAAGAAGATTCGTGGCCCTTTCCCCATGTCCTAACAAAAGGGAGCTTTAGTCATTTTGCCATGAAGACAGGATTCACAAATTGGATATGACTTAGAAGTCAATGGACTCAATAGCTCGATTTTCTCTAATTTGTTAATCCTATCTTCTGCTATATGACCTAATCTTAGGTGCCATAGATACCTATCATTAGGACTATCCCTAGGATGTTTTGATTTTATGGCATTCACATTTTGCTCAAAGTTAAAAACAGATACATCAACATGTAACTGATAAAGACCGTTAATAAGGAAATCATTTGTAATTTTATTTCTTTCATAAAGAATGTTACAATGGTCCTTAAGAAAACTAATTACATAGCCTTCTAATGCAAGGCAAGAAATAGAAATCAAATTCCTGCTTGCTGTAGGCACATAATAACAGTCTTTTAATACTAAGTCTAAATCAGATGGTAGTCAAAGAGGGTATGTTCCCACGACCACAACAGCAATCCTTGCTCCATTTTCGATGCGTAGGATTATCTCACCATCCC
Source organism: Cocos nucifera (assembly GCA_006176705.1). Classification (NCBI taxonomy): domain Eukaryota; kingdom Viridiplantae; phylum Streptophyta; class Magnoliopsida; order Arecales; family Arecaceae; genus Cocos; species Cocos nucifera. The sequence goes on along the minus strand of QRFJ01002156.1, from coordinate 271,984 downwards.
TCAGCCTCCTGCTATCCTCAAGACCCTGCATAGAAGGGCACAAGTGAGCACTAGAACCAGAGTCAAGCACCCAACTGGATGTAGAAGAAACCATAAGGTTAGACTCAATAACGAGCATACCTCTAGAAGGACCTACCTCCTTCTTCTTTAGGGTGGCTAGGTAAGTAGGGCAGTTCCGCTTCCAGTGGCCCTCATTGTTGTAATGGAAACATTTTTTTTTGTCAGCAGCCTTCTTCTTCAGCCCTGCCTTTCTCTTCTTCCCTCCTTCCACCTTCTACTTTTTCGCAGATTTCTTTTTCTTTCCAAAAACTTTCTCTTGGAAGAAGTCCAATTCATAGCAAGTACTGAGCCTTTAGAACCTTTCATGGAAAGCTCAGCGATAACCAGCATGTTCATAAGTTTGGCCAAGGAGTTTTGAAGTTTATGCATATGGTAGTTCATGATGAACTGCCCAAAGGCATCAGTCAAGGATTGCAGAATTTTATCATTCTACAGATCCAAGTCCAACCTTACTCCGAGCTTCTCAAGCTCTTCCAAGTCCTTGATCATCATCAGACAATGATCTTGGACTGATTGCCCATCGCGCATCTTAGCCTTGAACAGTCGTTTAGTGATTTGATACTTTGCTGTGCGACTCTGTTCACCAAACATCTCCTATAGGTGAGCCAACATTTGGCGAGCGGTTCTAATATCTTCATATTGGTCCTGAAGCTCATTAGACATCGAGCCCAACATGTAGTATCTGGCCTTATTATCTTCATTAGTCCACTTATACAGAGATGCTCTTTGTTTAGTGGATGGATGAGCTGGTAAGATGGGAGGATCCTAGTACAATACATGAGCTAACTTCTCGAAATCCAAAATAATTTGAAAGTTTCGAAGCCAATCCTTGTAATTTGGTTCGGTCAGTCTATGGGTGTCTAGGATTCATGCTAGTGGATTGGATGCAGACATTTTTCTATAGAGAGTCAAAGTTTCTAGTTAGATATTGTAATTAAGACTTAAGCAATTTATTTAGGAATTTTATTTTTAAATAAATTAGCTCCCACTATTTTCTCAAATCCATACACTCCCTCTGTAGAGATGCAAAAATCTCCATGATTACTGATTTCTAGTGGGTGGTGTGGTCCCACCGACTTACTCATCACCTCACCTAACAGTTATTGGTGATGGGTTAGCCAATGAGTGAACAACTCTTGTTCAATGATTCTCTAATCATGGTGCACCCAAACTTGGTCTCTAATTCATGAATCTCACCATATTCGAAATATTGATCCACTCCTTAGTTAAGTCAGACCCACCATTTGCATAGATTGGATTCCTAATTAAGTCTCTCACCGTATCCAGAATATTGAGCCCAATTCATCCTCAGTCCGTAGCATCCATTGCCTAATAGACATGGTTGCATCTTTTCAATGCAACTGAGCCACTGTAATCAGTCGAGAACAATTAACCTCGGGAAGGGCCCGCACATCTACAATGGTGGAAGACCTTTGACTTAATCTTTTCTTAGGGAGATTTGATTTAGGTCTCATTAAACTAGACTTGACATAGTCATAACCATTATGACTAATCTAGTGCCATGGGTTAGCTCGGATTATTGATCACCTTAGATCAGAATTGAGTCAACAAACATAGATAGGTAAGTGAGACCAGTGGAAGGGATATGCCATTAACTCGATAAGAATGCATTCGAGTCGAGTAGCTCCCAATTAAAAACTAGTCGGTCGTATCTACCAAACTTACATTAGACACCAAATTATTGAGACAGAACCAATCAGGTTAGCCTACAATCCAGACTCTAACCATTGAGCCTAATTAGGTCTTAGGTTGATCGATCACTCACGTGACTCGATCTTGACCCAGACTTAATCCTATTAGGCTGGTCAATTTAAGCATTGTTGATCCCATTTAACCAACTCTTGATTCGATTTGAGCAACCGCTAGACCTAATTGAGCTACCCAAGCCCAAACCTAGATTTATGAATATATCTTAGATATGAAATTCTCAATTTTATACCTAATTAATATTTCATAAACTTAATTTTTAATTTAGGGTTCTTAAATAAAACATGTAAATAAGATCCTAGGATTTCAGGATCTAGGGTTTTGCAGAAAGTAAGATTTTCAATTTTGGATTAAGAACGAATGCGCAGCACCCCTACACATCATAAGAACACCCCATCGAATGAGAGTAGAGGGTCTTTAAGCCCTACTTTATTCTTATGACCGGACGGCCAAGGGGAACGCCTTAATCAGAAAAAATAACTAATCTACAAAAACTAATTAGATCTAAGCATATATCTTATATAAAAAATAGATCTAATTAAAACATATTTTTTATATATCACATATATCATGCATGCATGTCTTTTAGATCTAAATTATCTCATAATCATCTAAAAAATTAAATTTAAATTTGATCTTATCAAATAAAATTTAATCTAGACCGATTTGCAGAACTATTCTACAACTTGTCTAAACATGCAACTATCATATCTCATATGAACAAATTAAATTTAATTTATTTTCTATTTTTAGATCTGATTATAACATTTATAATATCATAAAATAGAAAGTAAATAGATTTAAAAATCATATTCAATCAAATAAAAAATATGATTATACTAGACTACACATAGAATAATTCTATACCTAGTCTAGTTATGTATCTCATACATATTAGATCTATATTAATTAATTTTAATTTTTTATTTTTCTAATTTTAGATCTAATCATATCTCATGTGATATCTAAAATTACTAATTAATCAAATTAAATCAAATCTAAATAAATTTTGTAAGAACCTGGCTCTGATACCAATTGAAGGAAAATCCTAATTTCTTGGGTCAGGTTCGTTCAGATCTGATTGGATTGAGAGGTATATTTCAAAAATCATTCCTTAAATCTAGATCAGATCTGACACTTTTTAGATTTAATTTGATGATCTGATAGAAAAAAAATAAAACTAAATTAATTCTGAATTAATTTTATCTTGATTCAGGGTAATCTGATTATCCGTTGATGATCCTGCCGAAGCCCTGAGGTTCTAGATCTAGCCATGCAAGCACCTGGCCTCTACCGATATCCACTCAGGGTGGATCTAGAGATCTTCTCCTTCTCTTTCTTTTCTCTAAAAATTAGATCTGGATCTGATTTAGAGAATCTTCAAAACTTCTTTTGAAGATCACCCATCATCTTTGCAGGAGTGCTGCCTTCTTCCTTTTTCGCCAGCCTTTCATTGCCTGACTCATACTAATCTGAAGGTCCAACTTCCTTGGGCATGGAGAGGAGAGAGAGGGTCATATGGTAGTATGGAGAAGAGAGAGGGGCAGCCTTGGGGCATGGCTTGGAAGAGGAGTTCTCAAAAGTGGGCGCAGATAGGGTCATTTTATAGACTCTACTGCGCCATGCAGTGCTGTATCACCCCGGCCAATCACGTTGCTTCATGCAATCAGATCTAAATCTGATTGATGGGATGATATCACCTGATCCAATTAGATGAGAGACACATAGGTTCATTCTTAGATGGTGCCCAAGACTGGTCAAAGTAGATACCCAAGGGCCACCTAAGTAGAAACCAAGAAGCAACCTGGAGTCTCATCCGTATGGGACTCCAGCATCCCTATCCATGGGCGCATGCCATCCTAGGCATGCACCTCCTTCTTTCTAATTTTTAGAGAGGGGACAAGCCCCTATTTACTCTCCAATAAGTGCATGATACATGGGCAGATGTCCAAAGGTCAAAGGTCAATGTTTGACCAAGTCAAAGTACAAGAATTAGCAGGTGATGGAAAATGGCAGATGTTGTCTCAAATTTATCTCATAAATTAAGACAATCCTTTTTTGACTTAGACAACCTCCAGTTAGACTAGGTAAAGGTACTTGAGTGAGCACAAACTCATTTGGCTCAGTTGAGACAACTTTTATGATAAGAAAAAGGAGAACGTTTGGCTCAATCGTGTGCTCGTATGATTTCCTTGAACCTAATTGAATCTTCTTCAAATCAATTGAACTAGGTTAGTCCAATTGATGATATCCAGATCCAAACCATTATTTGTGTGATCCAATTAGGTTCAGTTCTATATGATAATGGGATATGTCATGATCTCCATCATCGACATCATCGAAACTCCTTTCGATGGATCAGAACTCTTCTGATTCAGACAACTTAGAATAATTGATTACCTAAATCATTCTAATTGCTCCCAAAATCTATCAGTGAAACCTAGCAGCATATGGTGGCAATCCATCAAAACTAAAAATGAACCTCTCAGTGCAGCTACTTGTGTGATTAAGTTCTTCTATCTTGAGCCCTGATCCGATTAGGGTTAAGGTGAACTCATCAAACCCTAATTTCTATCATATGATTTAATCATTCGATTCAATTTCGATTGTAAAAATCTTAATAGAAATTTTTTCTATTATTTCACCGTCTACCATGGCTATGGGCTTATGGACTTGATTCTCATGATCATCATACGGCTGCTCCTCATCCACCGAGGTAGATAGATTCCATCTTGGTGCAATCCAATTCCTACAATGAACATGCTATAGCCAACATACACCTCAGGGTTCCGAATGGCTAGGAGATCAGGTTATGGTGTAGTCAAACTATAACACCCTCAAGGTGAACTATCGATGCATCTCAGGTCAAAGAACCAGACACACCACTATAGCATCGAGTTAGTCATCGACGAGAAGGTAGACTTCCTTATGACTATTCGAGGTGGTCACGCTCAATGCCCTCGTTCTCTAACGAGTATCTGTACTCTCACTCCGGTGTCTCTACACCATAGACTTAAGACTCATCTACTATAAAGAAGTGATTGTACACTAACCTTCTGAATCAATTAACATCCTCATGATGATCCTACGATCAGGAGCATTTTATGAGTTAATAATGAAAATTCTTGTCTTAAATTTTCAACTCTTGAAAATAAGAATTATCACACCATTAACTCAAAGGATGTATCACAGACACTAAATACACTTATGTGATAGAAAATAACTCATTTTATTATTTATAGTCAAAATTATAATTTTGCCCCTAGAAGTGTATTATAAGTGTCAGTCAATTCTAGCTTCTAGGGTATACATATCTAACACTTCGACTATCATCTGATTTAGATTTAGTACTTAAGGATTATTATTATGTGCCTGCAGCAAGCAAAAATTTGATTTTTGTTTCATGTTTAGCACAAGAAGGCTATGTAATTAGTTTTCTTAAGGACCATTGTAACATTGTTTATGAAAAAAATAAAATTAAAAATGATTTCCTTATTAATGGTCGTTAACAGTTACATATTGATGAATTTATTTTTAATATTGAGCAAAATGTAAATGCCATAAAATCAAAATGACCCAGGATAGTCCAAATGATAGGTATCTATGGCACCTTAGACTAGGTCATATAGTAGAAGATAGGATTAATAAATTGGCGAAAATCAGACTATTGAATCCATTGACTTTCGAGTCATATGTAATTTGTGAATCATGTCTTCATGGCAAAATGACTAAACTTTCTTTTGTGGGATTGAAGAAAGGGCCATGGATTTACTTGTCCTAGTACATACTGATGTGTGTGGCCCATTTGATGTGTCGGCTAGAGGCAATTTTGTCTACTTCATAACCTTCACCGATGATTTATCTCTATATGGGTATGTGTATCTTATGAGACATAAGTTTGAAGCCTTTAAAAAGTTTAAAGAATTCAGACATGAAGTAGAAAAGCAAATTGGAAAATCTATTAAGGTTCTTTGATCAGATTGAGCAAGTGAATACTTTAGTCAAAAATTCTTGGACTATCTCAAGCAGAATGGCATAGTCTCTCAATGGACTCCATCTAGAATACTTCATTTCAACAAAATTTTAGAATGGAGGAATCGAATCATATTAGATATAGTCCAATCCATGATGAACTTCACAGACCTCTCTGATTTTTTTTAGGAACATATTTTATTAACTGCTATATATTTGCTGAATAGGATTTCTTCTAAAACCATTGCTACCACACCGTATGAGATATAGCATGGTAAGAAATCAAGTCTGAGTCATCTCAAAATTTGGGGTTGTCCAGCTCATGTCAAAAGACAACAAGTGGATAAGTTAGACTATAGGTCCTTTAGAGCTTGATTCATAGGATATCCTAAAGAATCAATAGGATATTTTTCTACATTCCAGAAGATCACAATGTGATTGTGAGTCAACATGCCATCTTTCTTAAAAAATAGTTTATTCAAGATGGCGGCATTGGATAGAAGATCAAGCTAGAGGAGAAAGTCTTCCAAGAGCAAAGAGCTAAGGAACCTTTGGAACCAAATTAGGTTGAGCCAATACAATCACTACCTCCTCCACCTCAAAGTTCGGAAAGGATTTCCCATCCCCTAGAGAGATACTTAGGTACTATTTCAGAGGAAGTAGAGAAAATATTTCTTGTAAATAATGGAGTTCATGTTGATGATCCCAAAATCTATAATAAGGCAATATCAGATATCGACTCTGAGAAATGATTAGAGGCAATGAAGTAAGAAATTGACTTGATGCACTCAAACCAAGTCTGGACATTGGTAGATCCACTAGAAGGTATAGTACCTAATGGGTGTAAATGGATCTACAAGAGAAAGATTGGTGTAGATGGAAATGTAGAGACATTCAAAGCTAGATTAGTGGCAAAAGGTTATAGTCAGTGCGAAGGCATTGACTATCAGGATACCTATTCGTCAGTAGCCATGCTTAAATTCATTCGCACATTGCTTGCTATAGTAGCCTATTTCGATTATGAAATATGGCAAATGGACGTGAAAATGGCATTCTTAAATGGATATCTTGAGGAAGATATCTATATGGAACAGCCACTAGGTTTCACATCCAGTGATACTGATCACAAAGTATGCAAGCTGCAAAGGTCCATATATGGACTTAAGCAAGCATCTCAGAGCTAGGAATACTCATTTTAATGATGTGATCAAATTGTTTGGTTTCATCAAAAATGAGGAGGAACCATGTGTTTTCAGAAAAGGTCAGTGGGAGCGTTGTTGTCTTCCTCGTACTTGTACATGGATGATATCCTCCTTATTGGGAATGATATTCCCATGTTGACCATAGTTAAAATATGGTTATCTAAAAGAATTCTCCATGAAAGACCTAGGAGAAGCATCCTTTATTCTAGGAATTAAGGTCTATAGAGATAGACCGAATAGGATGCTAGGTCTTTCACAGAAGATGTACATAGAGGAAGTGCTAAAGAGGTTTAGCATGGAAAACTCTAAGAGGGGATTTGGTACCCTTCAGACATGGCATTCATCTCTCCAAGAAAATGTGTGCCAACACACCAGAGGAGATTGAACGCATGAGAAAGATCCCTTATGCTTCTACAATAGGGAGCCTCATGTATGCCATGTTATGTACATGACCTGATATAGCCCATGCTGTGAGTGTCACGAGCAGATATCAGTCAAATCCAGAAGAAGAACATTGGACTTCTGTGAAATGTATCCATAAGTACTTAAGAAGAACTAAGGATATGTTCTTGATTTTTGGTAATGGAGAACTCAAAGTCCAAGGGTATATAGACTCAGATTTTATGTTCGATATAGATGATTGAAAGTGGACATCTAAGAATCTATTTGTGTGTAATGGTGGTGCTGTCAGTTGGAGGTATTCCAAACAGACAGTAATAGCAAATTTCATCATGAAAGTAGAATACATCACTGCATCAGAAGCTACGAAGGAGGCATTCTAGTACAAGAAGTTTGCCGCAAAGATCAAAGTGATACCATTAGATGCCATTCCTCCATACTGCGACAATAATGGCACCATAGCCCTTGCTAAGGAGTCGAGGTCTCACCAAAAATTCAAACACATCGAGCGACGATACCATCTCATCCACGATTACCTCAAGAAAGGATACATCGAGGTCAAGAGAGTCGACTCTGTAGACAATGCGGCAGACCAACTTACAAAGCCGTTGGGCTAGCAGAAGATCGAAACCCATCTTAAGAAGATGGGACATAGATTTGTATCCAATTGGCTTTAGGTCAAGTGGGAGTTTGTTAGATATTGTGTGCCCCAGAAGCCAAAATTGACTGACACTTATTATACACTTCTAAGAAAAAAATTATAATTTTGACTATAAATAATAAAATAAATTATTTAGCATTATAATGTGTATTTAGTATCTATGATGCATCCCTTGAGTTAATGGCAATGATAGTTCTTATTTTCAAGAGTTAAAAATTTAAGACATAAATCATCATTATTAACTCATAAAATAATCCTGACTATAGGATCATCATGAGGATGGTGATTAATCCAAAAGGTTGGTGTACAATCACTTCTTTATAGTAGATGAGTCTAGAGTCTATGGTGTAGAGACACCAGAGCGAGATTACAGGTACTCATTAGAGAATGAGGGCACTGAGCGTGAGCCACCTCGAGCAGTCAATTAGAAAGTCTACCTTCTCGTCAATGACTGACTCGAAACTGCAGTTATGTGTGTCTGGTTCTTTGACCTAAGGTGCATCGATAGTTTACCTTGAGGGTGTTATAGTTTGACTACACCATGACTCGATCTTCTAGCCATTTGGAATCTTGAGGTGCATGTTGGCTATAGCATATTCATTGTAGGAATTGGATTGCACTAATAGAAAATCTATCTTTCTCGATAGATGAGGAGAAGCCCTATGATGATCATGAGAATCAAGTCTATAAGCACATGACCATGGTAGAGTGAAATAATAGAAAGTGTTTCTATTAAGATTCTCACATTGGACTTGAATTGAATGATTAATCATATGACGGATATTAAGGTTTGACGAGATTACCTTAACTCTAATCCTATTGGGGCTCAAGATAGAAGAACTTAATCACACAGGTAACTACACTGAGAGGTTTATTTTTAGTTTTGATGGGTTGCCACCATATACTGCTAGGTGTCACTGATGGATTTTGAGAGTAATTACAATGATTTAGATGATCAATCATACTAATTGTCTGAATCAGAAAAGTTCTGATCCATCGAAAGGTGTTTCAATGATGTCGATGATATAGATCATGACATATCTCATTACCATACAAAACTGAACCTAATTGGATCATACAAATAAGAAGTTTGATCTGGATATCATCAATTGGACTAATCCAGTTCAATTGATTTGAATAAGATTCAATTAGGTTCAAGAAAATCATGCTAGCACACGATTGAGCCTAATGTTCTTCTTTAATTATCATTAAAGGTTATCTCGACTAAGTCAAATATATTTGGACTCACTCAGGTACCTTTACTTGATCTGTCTGAAGCTTCTCCAGATCAGAAAAGGGTTGTCTTAATTTATGAGATGAATTTGAGATAATATATCTGCCATTTTTCATCACACCTGCTAAATCCTATTTTGGACATTTGGTCAAATATTGATCTTTGACACTTAGACATCTGCCCATGTGTCATGCACCCATAGGAGAGAATTTTTGGACAAGTCCACCTGCTAAAAAGTAGATGGATAAGGGATGCATGACTAGAGAGGTGTGCGCCCATGGATTAAAGCATTTGGAGTCCCATACAGATGGGACTCTAGTTGCTTGTGGTTTCTACCTAGGTGGCCCAAAGACTTATCTTTGACCAATCTTGGTGCCATCTAAGGATGATTTGGAGGGGCTCTGATCTGATGGATTAGATGATGTCATCCCATCAATTAGATTTAATCTGATTGCAC
>QRFJ01002156.1:99260-261271 GCA_006176705.1 Cocos nucifera | reverse complement strand
AAGGTTGGTGTACAATCACTTCTTTATAGTAGATGAGTCTAGAGTCTATGGTGTAGAGACACCAGAGCGAGATTACAGGTACTCATTAGAGAATGAGGGCACTGAGCGTGAGCACCTCAAGCAGTCAATAGAAAGTCTACCTTCTCGTCAATGACTGGCTTGAAACTGCAGTTATGTGTCTGATTCTTGGACCTAAGGTGCATTGATAGTTTACCTTGAGGGTGTTATAGTTTGACTACACCATGACTCGATCTTCTAGCCATTTGGAATCTTGAGGTGCATGTTGGCTATAGCATATTCATTGTAGGAATTGGATTGCACTAATAGAAAATCTATCTTTCTCGATAGATGAGGAGAAGCCCTATGATGATCATGAGAATCAAGTCTATAAGCACATGACCATGGTAGAGTGAAATAATAGAAAGTGTTTCTATTAAGATTCTCACATTGGACTTGAATTGAATGATTAATCATATGACGGATATTAAGGTTTGACGAGATTACCTTAACTCTAATCCTATTGGGGCTCAAGATAGAAGAACTTAATCACACAGGTAACTACACTGAGAGGTTTATTTTTAGTTTTGATGGATTGCCACCATATACTGCTAGGTGTCACTGATGGATTTTGAGAGCAATTAGAATGATTTAGATGATCGAATCATTCTAATTGTCTGAATCAGAAAAGTTCTGATCCATCGAAAGGTGTTTCAATGATGTCGATGATATAGATCATGACATATCTCATTACCATACAAAACTGAACCTAATTGGATCATACAAATAAGAAGTTTGATCTGGATATCATCAATTGGACTAATCCAGTTCAATTGATTTGAATAAGATTCAATTAGGTTCAAGAAAATCATGCTAGCACACGATTGAGCCTAATGTTCTTCTTTAATTATCATTAAAGGTTATCTCGACTAAGTCAAATATATTTGGACTCACTCAGGTACCTTTACTTGATCTGTCTGAAGCTTCTCCAGATCAGAAAAGGGTTGTCTTAATTTATGAGATGAATTTGAGATAATATCTGCCATTTTTCATCACCTGCTAAATCCTATTTTGGACATTTGGTCAAATATTGATCTTTGACACTTAGACATCTGCCCATGTGTCATGCACCCATAGGAGAGAATTTTTGGACAAGTCCACCTGCTAAAAAGTAGATGGATAAGGGATGCATGACTAGAGAGGTGTGCGCCCATGGATAAAGCATTTGGAGTCCCATACAGATGGGACTCTAGTTGCTTTGTGGTTTCTACCTAGGTGGCACCAAAGACTTATCTTTGACCAATCTTGGTGCCATCTAAGGATGATTTGGAGGGGCTCTGATCTGATTGGATTAGATGATGTCATCCCATCAATTAGATTTAGATCTGATTGCACAAAAGACCGTGATTGGCCGGGATGATGTGGCACTGCATGGCGCAATAGGGTCTATAAAACTCTGTCTATGCCAAGATTAAAAAAAGCTTGACCCATTGCCCATGCAATAAGGCTAGATCTCTCCCTCCTCCATGCCATCTTTAGGTCTTCTCTCTCCTACCCACGTCCAAAAATTTTTGGGCTTCAGTTTGGTGTGATCCAAGAAAGAGAATGGCGACAGGAAAAGGAAGAAGGCAGCACTGCTGCAAGAGACAACTCACATCTTCGAAAGGAGTTTTGAAGATCTTCAAAATCAGATCCAGACCTAATTTTTAGAAAGGTGATAAAGAAGGAGAAGATCTCTAGATCCTATCCGAGTGGATACCGGTAGAGGTCAGGTATTTGTGTGACTAGATCCAGAACCTCAAGCAGACGTCAAGATCATCACAAGGTAATCAGATTACCCTCAATAAGGTAAATTAAATAAGGTTTATTTTATTTTATTTTATTTTATTTTATTTTATTAGATCAATAATATTAAATCTAAAACATCTTAGATCTGATATGCATCCAAAATTTTTTTTTTTTGAATTATCCCTCTTGATCTAATCAGATCTGAACGAACCTGATATGGAAAACTAGGTTTTTCCTTTACTTTGCCCCCATTCAGCTAGAAGATTTTGGAGATCCATGACCGTGAGGATCTCCTAGAACAAAATCTATAGGAAATGAACTAGCAGATTGAGGAACTCCACCTTGCTTTCTCCTCTCATGGTAATGATATCTACATCGATCCTCCTTTCTCTCATCAAATCATATAGGAATCGAACCCGTCGAACTTCAAGCTTCCCTAGTTCTAGAGCTATGACGGGACTACTAATCTGGTTGACCACTTGGAGGTCTTTCAAATCATGATGCTGCTCCATGGTGCACCAGATGCCATCCTATGTCGGGTTTTCCCATCAACCCTGAAGAAAGCAGCGAGAAACTGGTACTCGATCCTTAAGCCGAATACTATTTTTTTCTTCAATCAGATGAGCCTTCAATTTATGACTCATTTTATTAGCAGTCGACGTCTTCGACGAGGCTCGGACTCCCTCATCAACATCAAGTAGAAGGAGGGGGAATCCATATGAGCCTATATCACTCGTTTCAATGTCACTGTACTGGAGGTCTAAAACTTAGACCAATCTATTGCAATGGCCGCACTGAAGGATGGCCTTCAGAAGAATCATTTGCTATTCTTCCTGGAGAAGAAGTAACCCAAAAATTTTGCTGATATGCTAGCTCGGACTGAAGGTTATGCCCAAGCAGAAGAGGCCTTCAAGGCCAAGGATAATGAAGCCACTGGAGAGCGGTGAGCAAATGAATCAAGTATGCCCACTACTGATGAAAAGCCGAGTGAAGCTCGACCGCGCTCCCGAACTCCTTCCGAGCGCAAGCGAGCCCGAACTCCTCCTCGGACTCGAAAGCAAAATAGCTCGAATAGAAGGGCACGATAGGGCTCCCCCCTCAGAAGGTTCCATAACTATGCTCTCCTAAATGCTCCAAAAATATAAGTACTAATGAAAATCAAGGAGCAGCTGCCAAGATCAGAAAGGATGCACACTCATCCTGGAAAGCACAATCCCAACAAATATTGCTTTTATCATCATGACCATGGTCACGATACTGAGAAATATATTCAGCTCCAAGACGAGATCGAGGAGCTTATCAGGTGAGGTAGGTTTAGTCGGTTCCTATGACATCGGCTTAAAGGATGGAAAGATCGACCAAGGGCACTCTCGTAACTAGAGCCGCCAAGAAGGAAGGAGCAACAAGGAGATCGGCCTTCGCTTGGCATCATCAACACTATCTTTGGGGGACTTCGGCGAGGGGAGGCTAGTGGATCGACGGAGCCTGCAAAAAGGTGGAGAACTAAGGAGTCCATTGCTTTCATCGATGAGGATGCTCAAGAAGTTCAGTTTTCGCACAATGATGCGATTGTATTTTTTTTTACGATGTACGCTACATTCTAGTGGATAATGAAAGCTTTACTGATATTTTATTTTACGATGCTTTCTCTAAAATGTCTATACCCAATGATCACTTGGGACCTATGAACTCTCCATTGGTGGGCTTCACTGGTGATGATGTGTCAGTGGAAGGAATAATAACACTGACTATGGCTGTAGGGCAATACTTGAAACATGCCAGGGCACAGGTCGACTTTTTGGTGGTAAAGGCCTCGTCTGCCTACAATGCAATTCTCGATCGATCTGATCTAAATGCACTCAAGGCTATGGTGTCAACCTACTATTTGAAAGTGAAGTTTCGATAAGCTATGGAATCAGAGAGATCAGGAAAGATCAAGCTTTGGCTAAGCACGGTTAGTCCATCACCTTACAAAAGGGTGGCCATCTCGACCCTTATCCAGTTGATGGGCTAGATGTCCGTGACGACCTTACTGAGGAGCGAGGTGAACCCATGGAGGATCTTATGGCCATCCCCCTAAATGATGGTAGTACAGAACACAAGGTGCAGGTCAACTCTAGATAGGGGAGGAAGTTTGGGAGTAGCTCATCATCTTTCTATGGAAGAATGCCAACATCTTTGCTTGGATCCTAGCGGATATGCCAAAAATTGATGTCAAGGTCATGGAACACCAGCTGGCTATTGATCTCAAATACAGGCTGGTTAAAGAAAAAATTCGAGGCCATGCACCAGAAAGACAGAAGATGATAATGGAAGAAGTGGATAAACTTCTCAAAGCTGAATTCATTCGAGAAGTCCACTATCCAAGTTGGATTTCTAATGTGGTCCTGATCAAGAAGGTCAATGGCAAATGGAGAATATATATTGACTTCAAGAAGCTGAAAAAGGTTTGCCCAAAGGATAGCTATCTCCTGCCCAGAATTGATCAACTAGTGGATGCAACCTTGGGGCATGAGCTCCTCACCTTTATGGATGCCTTTTTCGGCTACAATCAAATTCAGATGGCACCAAAGGATGAGGAGAAAGCTACTTTTATTATTGACCATGGTCTTTATTGTTATAGGGTCATATCCTTTAGGCTTAAAAATGCAGGCACAACTTACCAATGCCTAGCTAATAAGATCTTCAAAGAGTAGATCGATTGCAACATGAAAGTCTACGTGGATGATATGCTTGTCAAAAGCCAGACCTCATCCAATCATATCATCGACCTTGAAGAGATCTTCAACACCCTTTAAAGATGCAAGATGAAGCTAAACCCGACTAAATATGCCTTTGGAGTGACCTCAGGGAAATTCTTGGGGTTCATGGTCTCAAGGCAAGGGATTGAGGCTAATCCAGAGAAGATCCAAGCCATCCAGGAGATGACTGTCCCAAAATTAATAAAAAAAGTTCAGCATCTAACTAGGAAGGTGGCATCCTTAAATCACTTTGTCTCAAAGTCGATCGAGCGATGTATGCCCTTCTTCCAGATCCTCAAGCAATCGAAGAACTTCTACTGGATGATAGAGTGCCAATAGACATTCGAAGAACTCAAGAGCTACCTCGGTTTGCCCCTACTATTGGCAAATTTTGAGCTTAGAGAAGAATTATTTTTGTACCTAGTGGTCTCTCCTACAACCCTAGCAGCAGTCCTGGTCAAGAAAGAGGCAAAAGTGCAATGGTCGATCTATTACATGAGCCGAGTCTTGAGAGATGTGGAGACTAGGTACAATAAATTGAAAAAATTAACTTGCACTCTTCTGATTGCAGTCAGAAGACTTCGATCCTACTTCCAGGGGCATACCATAACACTCCTCACTAACCAACCAATCAAAGCAGTTCTTCATCGAATAGATGGATCTAGAAAAGTAGCGAAATGGGCAATTGAACTTACAGAATTTGATATCAACTTTCAACCTTGGCCATCAAGCAAAACCCAAATATTGATAGATTTTATAGTAAAATATACCATTTCAGATGAAGCCAAGCTTGAATAGAATGAAATTAGCATTCCATGATTGTAGTCGAGCTCCTCTAAAGAAAGACCCGACCTTCCTAAAAGTTTTTGGGCCTTATATGTTGATGGCTCATCTAATACTTTTGGTGCGGGTGCAAGACTGGTCTTGGTTAACCCAGAGACAGTCATTGCTGAATATGCACTGTGCTTTGAGTTCCTTGTGACTAATAATGGGGCCAAATATGAAGCTCTGATTAGAGGGTTAATGATAGCTAAAGAGTTAGAAGCGAACTGGCTCCATGTCTATAGTAATTTTCAATTGATGGTCAGACAAGTTGGTGGCAATTATGAGGCTCGAGAAGAAAGCATGATAAACTATCTCGAGCAAGTGAAGAACCTGATCCCAACATTCACCCATTTTGACATCAAGTAGATCTTGAGAGTAGAAAATACTAGGGCTGACTTTCTCTCTAAGTTGGCAATGTTGGCCCCAATTGAACTGCCCAAGGATGTCTTCTTCGAAGTCCTAAAACACCCAAGCTCAGAAGAGCGGCAATCTATAATGCAGGTTGACCATGAGCCATGTTGGATTGACCCACTAGTTGCTTATCTTAAAGATGGAGTTCCTCCTTATGATCCAAAAGAAGCTCGAAAACTCAAAAATCAAGCCTTTCGATATTTTGTATGAAGGCAAGCTGTATAAAAGGTCATATTCTTTATCACTCTTGAGATGTCTCCGACCTTCACAAGCTGACTTTGCATTATAAAAAATGCATGAAGAAATTTGTGGAAGTCATGTAGGGGTCAAATACTTATCGCATAAACTACTTCGATAGGATTACTATTGGCCGACGTTTTATCATGATTCTATAGAATATGTTAGAAAATATGATTGCAGTCAAAGAAATGCAAATATCCAAAGACAATCGGCCTCCAAGCTTACACCCCTAAGCATCCCGTGGCCATTTGCACAATGCGGCATGGATATACTCAGATCTTTTCCCATGACATCTAAAAAGCAAAAGTTTCTCTTGGTAGCAATCGATTATTTTACAAAATGGGTTAAGGCCGAGCCTCGAGCAAAAATCACTGAAGCAAAAGTGCAGGACTTTATCTTAAAGTCAATTGTTTGTAGATTTGGCTTGCCTCGAACCCTCATAATTGATAATGGGCGATAGTTTGCTGGAACAAAGTTTGTCTAGTTTTGTGAAGACTTAAATATCTTCCATCATTTTACATCAGTAGTCCATCCACAGGCAAACAACGAAGCCGAAGTAACCAATAGAACCTTGCTCCAGGATATCAAAGTGAGACTTGAGAGAGCAAGGGGAATCTGGGTAGATGAACTCTATCATGTGCTCTGGGTATATCGAACTATCCAAATACTACCAATCGGAGAGACTCCCTTCACCTTAGCCTTTAGAATAGAAGCAGTCATCCCAATAGAACTCAAGCTCCCGTTAGCATGGATCGTGGTATTCGATGAGCAATAAAACTCATAGGACCTTAGAGCTAGCCTTGATTTATTAGAGGACAAATAGAAAAAAGCTGAAATTTGGATGGCAGGCCATAAGCAAAAAGTAGCTCGCTACTACAACTCTAAAGTCAAAGACAAAGTATTTAGAGTTGGAGATTTAGTACTTCGACGAGCAACCATTTCTCAGCCTCAAAATCAAGAGAAGCTCACCATGAAATGGGAAGGACCCTATAAGATCAAGAAAGTTGTCCGACCTAGAACATATTACTTGAAGGAGCTCGAAGGAGCCGATCTACCCCAACCATGGAACTCGAAAAACCTATAGATGTATTATCGATGACTTGGTCACAATAAAATTTCTCTACTTTAACGTCCCAATCCTTGTTACAAATCTATAATGGTAGAAAATAACTTTCCAAATTTAATCATGCAACGAAGATGGCCATGTTAGGAACAGGAGGAGAACCTCATCTTAACATGAGCAAAGTCGAAGGCCTCATTAATCTAAGACAAGATGAGGGGAGAAGACCTTCCAGCGGTCCTAATGCGCCCCTACATCCACGTTAGGAGTAGGAGGAGAACCTCATCCTAATGTGAGCAAAGTTGAAGGCTTCATTAATCTAAGACAAGATGAGGAGAGAGGCTCTTCCAGTGGCTCTAATGCATCCCTACGTCCATATTAGGAACAGAAGGAGAGTCTCGTCCTAACATGAGCAAAGCTGAAGGCCTCATTAATCTAAGATGAGATGAGGGAAGAGACCCTTCCAACGGCCCTAATACGCCCCTACATCCATATTAGAAAAAGGAGGAGAAACTCATCCTAACATGAGCAAAGCTGAAGGCCTCGTTAATCTAAGATGAGATAAGGGGAGAGGCTCTTCCAACGGCCCTAATGTGCTCCTATGGTCATATTAGGAACATGAGGAGAACATCATCCTAACGTATGCAAAGTTGAATGCCTCATAATCTAAGATGACATGAGGAAAGAGGCTCTTCCAATGATCCTAATGTGCCCCTACGTTCATGTTATGAAAAGGAGAAGAACCTCATCCAAATGCAAACGATGCCGAAAGCCTCATTAAACTAAGATGAGATGAGGAGAGAGATCCTGTTAGCGGCCCTAACATACCCCAACGTTCGTGCAAGAAATAGAAGAGAACCTCATCCTAACACAAGGAAGGCCAAGGCCTCGCTAATCTAAAATGAAGGAAAGGAAAAAAGCATACCGATGATTCTTTTATGTATCCCTCCTATGGCTACATCAAATACAAATGGGGGAGTCCTGCCCAAGATCACAGAAGGGACCCCAACTCGGCATCTACAACAAGCATCTTATTAGAAAACAAAGCAAACAAAAATGAGATGAAGAAAGCAGACATCAACCAGCATCAAATCCATATAAAACAATAATGAAAAGGGTACCATTTTATTGCAAATATTATGTTCATTATAAGTAAAATAAAGGTCTATAAGACCAGTTATAAAAGTAAGAAAGAAAAGACCAAAACTCTAAGAGGAATCTGACTCCTCAGACTTTGGACTGCTAGCCATCACCAAGGACTCCTTCAGGCTGGAAACCTCCTCCTCGAGCTTCTTTCTCCTTATTAAGTTATCATGGAACATCCTATCAGCCTTTCGATAGTTCTCTTCAGATTCATGCAACCTTCTCCTCAAAACTTCTGACTCAGCCTCAGCATCCTTGACAGCCTATTATTCACAAACCAACTGAAGCTTCAATCACTGAACTTTAGCTTTTTCAATCCCGACTGATTCTGAAAGTTTGCTTGCAAACCTCTTCAAGGAGGCGATCTCCTCCAACTTTCTACTTGTACCGGATTAATGACTGTCGTTGAGCTACTACCGAAGTTGGGCCACCACACTCTTGGCCATTTGGAGCTGGTACTCAAGCTCAGATATCATCTTACACTAGCCTACTCGATAGCTATTGTATGCAGACTCAGCATCAAGTAGCTATTTCTAGAGCACAGAGAACCTCTGAGACCAATCCCACTCATACTGCATTTTATCAGAGGACCATGGCAAACTCCCTTCTAATAGTTGAATTTTCTCTTTCACCGCCTTGAGATCAACTTCGAGGGAGCCGACCTTTGTAGTCAGCATCCAGGACTTATCGCTAACACTTTTCTTAAGTTCAACCAACTCTTTCTCAAAGTTATCCTTCTTGATGTTAAAGCTCACAGAGTCCTTTATGTGTAACTTGCAGAGACAAGTGATCTCAATTATCACCTCTGAAGCATTTTTTGTAGATTTCTGAAGTTCGTCTTCCATCTTCTTTAACTTTTTCTTCAGATGATGAACCTCCCTCTTTAAACTTTTGATTATGGGTTTTGGAGGGAGGCCTTGAGGTAGTGGCTTGACATCATTTAGAGATGATTGGCCTTGATTGTGATTGCTAGAAGGGTTCTGAATGACATTCGCCATAACACAAGTGTAAAGAAAAGAAAGTTTATTTTTATTTTTTAAAATATTTGAGTACATCAAAAAGAAAAAGAAGGAAAGTATAAGTAATCAAAGATTTTCGACCTCGGCTGGTTCAGTAGTAGGTGAGGTCGGTGCATTCCTCACAGCCTCAAGCTCAGTTGTGGATCCTGGAGCTTTGGGGGTGGGTTCAGTAATAGGAGAAGTGGCCTTAGCATTAGAAGGGTCAGTCTCTTCACTAGGCTTATCTATTAGAAGGTCAAGATCTACCTCTGGAAAGTTCTTCGCAACCCTCCCCATGCAGATCTCAATTCCCTCCAGAAAAGCCTCCTAGGCGAATGCAATCTTGATGTCTTCCATTGCCTTGGAGGACTTGAAGGCCTCAATAGCCTTTCCTTCTTAGCGCCGACCTCCTCTTTGGCCTTCTTTCTTTTGTCGTTCGAGAGAGTCAAGGTTGCCCTCAGCTCTGCTGAAACCTCCTCTTCTCTCCTTAATGCCTTTTGAAGGCAATCATCTTCTACAATTTGTTCCTCCGAGGCCATCTTTAAACATTCGACCTTGGCCTAAACCCTTTCTATCTCCGCCTGAGCCTCACGGAGGGTCTTGGAGAACTTGACTTGATGGAGATCGGCCACCTTCGAATGGGCAAACAAGTAATGCACCAACTCTAGGATAGAAGGAAATTAAGTCTGAGCTATGAGAGTATATCCCACATTCGATCAAGTTCGAAGGTATTAATTACCTCGAGGAAGGAAGTGAAGGACTCATCAAATCTTTCAGCATCCTCTTTCCCAACCATTTTATTTACAATGTGTGGGAGGACCTTGCCCTTCATCAGGGATTGGATGACCTTTCGATCATCCAAAGAAGCTCGCTCCTGACCAGAGCCCTCACCACTTGAGTTTTCAGCCATCCTCCTTATCCTTTCTCTGATGACGTCCTTTTCTTCTTCTTCTTCTTGATGGCCTCACGCTATTCAGGAGGTGCAGGGGCCGTGTCTACTTGGGGCAGGGTCAGAATTGGTGCTGCCACATCAACCTCCGGGATGGGCACTACTGGATTAGCACGACTAGGATTGTCTCATCAGTATGAGCCTTTTTCGATATTTTTTCGATGAAGCTACCCTTCCTCTTAAGGAATTTAATCCCCACGGTTAGGTGATTTCATTCCTAAGGAGTTATTTCTACAAAAGAAAAAAATTCAAATCAGAAAAAGAAAGAAGACCATACATACTTGGCAGGCCCTAAAGAACTACCTACCAGGTTGAGAGTACTAAGATTGAAATTGAATAAGGTCTGATCATCTAGCAGCCTGAAGATTGGAGGAGCTCGATAGTTTTTTAGCTTATTGGCTGAATCCCGATTCTCTTTCTCAAGTTCGGGAGCTCGATGGATGGAATTCCTAATGTCGCTCCAAGAAGAAAGTCCTAGCTCTAAAGAAGGATACGAGATAAAGAAGAACTTCTCCTTCTAGTTGTGAATGAAAGAAGGGGCACCCTTGAGTAACCCCTTCTTGTCAAACTGAGAAGACATGTACCACCAATCTTTAGTGGTCGGATGATGCTTGAAGGTGAACAAGTTATGGAATAAGGAGATGGAAGGTAGGACGTCGGCCATAGTACACAAGGAGAGAAATCATATGATAAAGCTAAATGAGTTTGGTGCCATAGCAGCAAAGAAAATACTTAAGAACTTGAACAAGTTGATTACAAAAGAAGGTATTGATAATCGAAGTCCTACCTGGAGGGTTTCAACATATAAACAAATCCGGCTAGGAGGAGGAGAATAGGCTCAATCATTTGGACCAGGAAGTTCAAGTTCATAATCAAAAGAAATTTCAAATTAGATCCTAATCAGTGAAAGATCTTTAGGCTGAAGTTTGTAGGGGATGGTATTAGGGATAAAGAATGGCCGAGGTACTTCTACAAATTCGAGGTCCTTATGAGAAAGATTCATTAAAGCCAAATAAGTCGAACTTCTAGAACCAGTCGATCAGGATTCTTTAGAGGACATGAGGATCAAACCAAAATGAAGAAAATCTCAAAAAAATCAAAGAAAATAGAATACAAGGCTTTAGAAACCAATGGGATGAAATGCTAAAAGACACAAGTAATCAAAAAGAGGAATTCAAAAATTGATCTAAATCGATGGGGAATAACAAAAAGGCGACAAGCTTGATGAAAAACGAAGGAGAGAACCCCCAGAAATCGAAGGAGATGATGGAAGGTACTGGTGCTCTAGAATGGAAGGAATAAAAAGAACAGAGGGAAAGAGAGGAGACTTGAGTGAAGAAGAAGAGCTTAAATAGTCACGAGAGTCCAAGACAGCTATGGTTGCAGGTCTCCATTGATCAACCTTGGGCCGATGCTTGTCCCACTCGTCATGGCGGCAGATTGGCAATGGGTATAACCTTTATTATGCCATACCTAGAGCAGCGCTTTGATGAGAATTTCAAGAATTTATCTTTTTGGGTCACCTTGTATTTAAGAAGTTTCGGTGCCAGCATTGGAAAAGTTGGGACTAGTTGCTCTATTGGTGCAAGAAAAGAAAAAAAACTTCGGCACTCATATTTCTTTACTTCCATCATTCAAATTTCGAACTCGTGAGTAGGAAGACTTGTGTTCGGTGTACGTCCTTTCCTGCCAAAGTCTAATAGGATGCCAAGTCTTGAGGTGACTTCATCTGGCGAAAACAACCACGACTAATTTTAATGATTGAAAAATTTTTGCTTAGGCACCAAGACTACAGTCCTCCAACCTAAACTTATCGGCCGATCTTCTTCACTCTAATTCCTAGCCCCTTCGAATAGTTCAAGAACCTACAAGGCATTATAAATTTCATCCAGATGAGTTTGAACGATGATGGCAGCCCCTAGATAGCTTAGTAAAGGGCCATATCATGGTCTGATCTGGTCGACCTCGATGCCACTTGAACCTCCTCCTGACTAAAAATCCATCCAAGCTGTTTGATGTTGGATCGATGTCAGATCAATAAAACTTCTCTCCAGACGAACTCCTACAATCTACGAAGAGTCATGGGCCTCTGAATTCCTATGCCAAGGACTCTGAATACGTAAGCAAAATGAACTCGTCTCCTTTTATTAGCCTTCGGACATCCTTAAAAGTTGCTGATCTTCAAAGCAACGAATAGGTTATCAGAGTTTGTAGGTCATCCACCCATGACAACCTCTTTCCAGGTTCTCACTGGCCGATCTTTCCTTAATTGCCAGGTAGGTTCTCTCCAAGCAGACCTCCTTCCAATCAATCTTTTTCCAAATGCCAGACAAGCTCCCTTCAGTCAACCTTCTTCCAATCGATCTCCTCTCGAAAGTTGGTTGATTTTCTTCTCGTCAACCCCTATCCACTTGAACTTCTTGCGTCAACTAGGGAGGACTTCATCGCTTATGAATACTCTAGTGGACCTCCATCTAGATTCCTCCAGCAAATTTATTACCGGATTCCTCCAATAATCAAGGTCATTTTGGACTCTCCCACCTGTCGGACTCTCCCTATAATCAGGCTTCTTCAGGGCTCTCTCTAATTGTTAAGAAGAGTTTTCTCCGACTGAACTTCTTGAAGTTACCAAAAAGCACTCCTTTCGGTGGAATCCCCTACAATTATCTAGAAAGACTTCATCATCTATGCAAATTCAGCTCCCAACCTACACACTAATGACCTTAAAGGAGTTCAAACTCCTCTGGAATCAACGAAGCTCGAAGCCCTTAGACACTAGTGCCTACTCCCTCCGAACTTCAGCTATCAAATCTCAATGAATTGGCATGTTACGATAATGAACACCACTCTCCATAACAAACTCCACGTGGCCCCAAGTGCCCCACAACCAGATGGTTACGGCAGTCACTTTTAGTTTATTATAGGCTCCATCTATAAAAGAAACCCTCCTGATACATTTTCTCCATGCTCTCCTCTTCCTCTTGACACTCTACTACTTTCTTCTCTGAGCACTCTATTTTTGTTGACCGAAAGAACTGACTTGACCATCGGAGGGTCTTGCCAGAGCCACCACCTCCGACTTCGATCGAAACTTCTTTTGTAGATCACCAATGATGACATTCTCCTCCTCGACTCCAGTGCAGATTCCGATGTTAACCAAATTTCACATCAACAACCTCTATAAAGTTTCTAAGTGATACTCTTACCATATTCATCTTCATCCAATTTGCAAGATGGGCTCATTGGTGTGCCAATCACCTTTGAATTTTCCATCCCAAACTTCTTTAGCACTTCTAGAGTATACTTGGTTTGGGAAAGGAAAATATCTTTCTTTATTTGTTTGATTTAAAGTCCAAGGAAGAATGTTAGCTCCCCAATCATGCTCATTTCAAATTCGTCCTGCATTAACTTGGCAAATTCTTGATAAAGATTTTCATTAATTGAACCAAAGATAATATCTTCAACATATATTTATATAGCAAGCAGATCTGATTTCTTTCTTTTCAAAAATAATGTAGTGTCTACACTACCTCTAGCAAAATCATTATTGAGCAGAAATTTACTTAATCTATCATATAATCTATCATACCATACACTTGGTGCTTATTTCAAACCATATAAAGCTTTATTAAGTTTAAAAATATGATTTAGAAGTGTATGATTTTCAAAGCCTGGTAGTTGTTCTACATAAACTTGTTCAGCAATATAATCATTTAAAAAAGTATTTTTTACATCCATTTGATACAATTTAAAATCTATATAACAAACAAAAGCAAGTAGCAATCTAATAGCCTCTAATCTAGCTACAGGTGCTTAAGTTTCATCAAAATCTATTCCTTCTTCTTGATTATATCTTTTAGCTACTAATCTAACTTTATTTCTTATTACATTATCATTTTCAACTAGTTTATTTATGAATACCCATTTAGTGCCAATGATAGGATAATTAGGGGTTCTATCAACAAGAGTCCAAACTTTGTTTCTTTCAAATTTATTTAATTCCTCTTGCATAATAGTTAACCAATTTGGATCATTTTTAGCTTGTTCAACAATTTTTGATTCTATTTGAGAAACAAATGAAAGGTAATCATGATGTTCTCTAAAATTAGATTTAGCTTTTACATCTTAAGATGGATCACCAATTATAAGATCATTACTGTGATTATGAGTATACCTCCATTCTTTGGGTAGATCTTGATGTTTTTGGTTCACACCTTCTTCTTGGATTTCTTCATGGTTGTTGACATTTGGCTCACTTTCTTCATCATGATTGGATTTGTCATTCAAGGGAAGTTCTTTTACATTCTTTTATAAATTTTTTGTATCATTATCAAAAGTATCTTCCTTTCTTGATGAAATGTTGTTAGATTCATCAAAGACAATATGAATAGATTCTTCAATAACTAAGGTGCGTTTGTTAAAGACTCTATATGCTTTGCTTGATGTAGAGTATCCAAGAAAGATACCCTCATCAGACTTAGCATTAAATTTTCTAAGTCTATCATTTTTATTATTCAAAATAAAATATTTACATCCAAATACATGAAAATAATTAATATTAGGCTTTCTACCTTTCCAAAGCTCATAGTTAGTTTTCTTAAGAATGTGATGGATCAAAACACGATTCAAAATATAGCAAGCAGTATTGATGGCTTCAATCCAAAAATATTTTGGAAGACTTGCTTCACACAATATAGTTTTAGCCATTTCTTCTAAAGTCCTATTCTTCCTCTCAACAACACCATTTTGCTGAGGTGTTCTTGGAGCAGAAAAGTTATGTTGTGTGAAGCAAAATGGTGTTGTTGAGAGGAAGAATAGGACTTTAGAAGAAATGGCTAAAACTATATTGTGTGAAGCAAGTCTTCCAAAATATTTTCAAATTCAGTACCATGGTCACTTCTGATTTTAACTATTATTGAGTTCTTTTCATTTAAAACTTTTCTATAAAATTTTGAAAAAGCAAAAAGAGCATCATCTTTATATGCCAAAAATAGAACCCAAGTAAAATAGAAAAATCATCTATAATCATAAGTTCGTATTTCTTTCCTCCTAGGATTGTGATCCTAGTAGGTCCAAATAAGTCCATGTGAATTAATTCAAGAGGTTTAGAAGTTGAAACAATTTTTTTGGATTTAAAGCTTCTCCTAGTTTGTTTACCAAATTGACATGCATCACAAACATGATCGTTTTCAAAGCTTAATTTTGTTGAACCTTCAACTAAGTCTTTTGCAATCAATTTTGATAAAGTGTGCATGTTTGCATGACCTAATTTATGATGCCATAGCCAAGTACTTTCTTTGATCTTAGTATCTTTAGCAATAAGACATTGGCCACTCTTCATGGCTATCTCATCAAAATCAACCATGTAGATATTTTTACGTTTATGCCCAATAAATTTGATACTATTATCGAAGGGACTAGTGACTATACATAAAGATGATTCAAAAATGACTTTGAAACCTTTGTCACATAATTGACATATGCTTAATAAATTATTATTTAAGTTATCAACAAGTAGGACATTCTCAATGAAGGTGGAGGGAGTGAGTTTGATTTTACCAATACCAATAATTTTTTTCTTTTCCATTATCACTAAAAATTACCAATCCTCCATTCCTTTTCTCAAGGGTGATGAATTATTCTTTGTTACTTGTCATATATCTTGAATAGCTACTATCTAGATACCAAGCTCTTTCATCTTTATCGACTGCAAGATATTTCTATAAAATAATCAAGTGGCAGATTTAGGTAACCAAGTCTTCTTGGATCCTTTAGGGTTAGTATTTATAGTTCTTTTAGGAACCCAAATTTTCTTAACTAAATTTTCATTAGTTTTCCTAAAAGTACATGCATATGTTTTGTGTCCTAACTTACCATAGCAAAAACAAGTATTGTTTGAAAAGAAATGTGATGATGTTGAGTTAGTGTAGAGATTCTTTAAGAATTTTTATTTCTTATTAGAATCATAATCTATTCCAGTTTTATCATAAATTGCTTTTTGATTATTTAAGATCATTTTTAGCTTTTCAGAACTACATGTGAACTTATCAATCAATGGTTTCAACATTTGAATTTTCTTTCTCAAAGAGTCATTTTCTCCTATTAAAAGCTTATTTATTAGTAGGATTTCTTCTTTTTCTTTAAATAAGGTATCACATATTGTTTTTAGATGCCAAACTAGAATCAAATTTGAATTCGATTCGAATGCTAAAGTTAGGATTTGCAACACGTGCTAGCATATTCATCTTACAAATATGATCTAATCCAATTAGACCCTTGATCAATTTTCTTTGTGTGTGATCCATTGGATTCCATATCTAGCTAGTAGTAGATCCGGGTGCAAGTTGACTTAATTTGATTAGAAACCAATCTAATCAATTTAGATTAAATCAAGCTATCCCAATTCGAACAATTAGAATTCTTTCTAATTAGTAATCAAATTAAATTCTTTAATTCGATCGGACACACAAGGTAAGATTGACATCTAGCAATGTATCATGTCTACCTAGAAGATATAAAATTTTGATAAAAATATCAAAAATATCTTGCAGTGGTAAGTTACGATGCAATTCAATTCTACAATCATCCTACATCCCAAATATGACTCTGGATATGAAATCATATCAAATCCAATATCACATTCATATTTCTCTCAATCTTATAATGACAATTCAATTTATGAAATATTAGAAATTATTTTTAATTATTATTATGTTTTGATCAAAGTCTCACTAAATCATCATTCGATTGAAGTAAGTAGGATGCGATCTCCTCTTACTAGGAGTGATCGATTCCATATTGACCTATTCACAACCTCTATATATAATCTACTATATCCAGAACATCCCATACATGACTTAGTCATGAATGAGTATGAACCAAAATATGGATTCATGTATATAAGGCTTTATGGTAGTCTCAGGTCAAAGAATTACATGCATAACTCCCACTACGAGAAATATCTTTTATCAAGTAAGTAAGACTCCATAAGATATTCTCAAGTCGAATCTATTTAGTGAACTCATGCTCTAGTGAGCACCCATATCCTTGTATTAGTGTCTCATATAAGTGATTGTGAGATCAATCATCCTCTCCATCGAGCATACATAGGATGTGTCAGTCTTTCCAGAAACATGGATCCCTAACTCAATATTCTATCGATCGAGAATATTTTAGATTAGGATTTTAATATTTTAGATCTCATAGATATGATCTCATCATAATCCTAAAATTATAGCCCTAATTTATAAGGTTTATCATAATCCTAAAGAAATATAAGAAGCAGCATATGATGAAATATAAATGCCTTTATTTATTTATAAAATTATCATTACATAAGTCTGAAAGATAAAAGAATAATCCATTAAAATACATATTTTGATTAGCTTGTAGGGCATATTCCTTTCATAAAAATGGTTTAATCTACCTCCTTCCCTATCAGTAGGAATATTATACTGTTGTTATTGTTGCCACATTTATTATGTATAGAATCCTACATCTCTATTTTATTGGGTTGAGCTGGAGAGTTTTGTGACACTCTCTAGAGCTTCAACATCAAACTCCATCTAGTTACTGATATTATGGTATATATTTATACTATCAATAGATTCTTTTTTTTGGTTTAACATAGCAAGACTCATCCAAAGTAATAACTATACTAATAATAATTTTGAATGATCTGGATTTTTCTATACATCACAGTCTATATCCCTTCACCCATTTTGCATGACCTAGGATATGCATCTTCTTGCCCTTGGTTAAAGTTTATCATCATTTATATGAATATATGCAGGGCAACTAAGTATTCTCAAATGCGAATAGTTAACAAAGTGCTTGAATCATATTTCATCCAGAATCTTGCACTCAATTGTTTCTGATTGAAGACTAATTTATAAGGAATTATGTTGTATTAATTACTTCAGCTAAGAAAGTTTTATAGTCCACCAATTAAAAGAATTTAAATAATTCTCTCTATTAGTATCCTATTCATCTATTTTGTAACTCCATTCTACTATGGTATTTCTCATACAGTGCGGTGTCTCACTATATTTTTATTCTTATAGAAATCATCAAATTCATCTAAATAGTACCTAAAGCTATTATTATTTCTTACTGTTTTAATGGTTTTCTTAGTTTGATTGTCAACCTAGTTTATTCATTATTTGAATTTAACAAATACTTTATCCTTACATTTTAGAACATACATTAAGACCTTTCTAGAATAATCATCAATGAACATCTAAAAGTAATAATGTCCACTAATTTATGCAACTATAGAGGGGATCCAAAGATCTGAATGGATATAAATCCAACATGCTCTTAGTAATGTGAATATCAGCACTGAATTCTTCTCTACACTGCTCGCTGAAAACATAATATTCATAAAAGTCCAGTTTCCCTATCTTCACACCACCAAATAGACCTCTCTCTTGGATAGAGTCATCATCCCTCTCTCATTCATATGCCCTAAATGCATATGCTACAATCAAGTAGCATCCTTAATTGACAATCTTGATGATGAAGAACTGCCGCAATACTAGTTATTATTTTATTCAGTAAGTAATAGAAACCATTAACCAACTTTTTTTCATCATTTCAAGGGCTCTCTTGGAGACTTTCAACAAACTATTCTCACTATTATACCTAATTCCCTTGGGAATCCAAGATATCCAAGAAAATCATATTCTTTTTCAACAATAGGATATACAAAGCTTTTGAGATCCTCATAGCATCATTATGTATCTTAATTTGAATTCTTCTAGTACCAACAAATGCAATATGTTTACTGCTTCAAATAGAACCCTTTTTTCCTAGTTCGATAAATGGAAGACCAATCTTTTTTTGGTGTCATGTGAAAGAAACAACCAAAATCAAGAATCCACTATCTTCTAAAGTTATTTATGTTGATTAATGGAATTTTACTACCAGCATCATTGAAATTTTTGTATACCACACTAGTAATAGCTTAAAAGATAGGCTCCCTCTTTTCACTCTAGACAAAGTTTTCTAATGTAGCCTTCTTTGTGATAGTGAAATGATAAGTATCACAAATATATCAATAAAAGTATTAATTAATAAATTAATTTATATTTATTTTTAAAAATTAATATTTTTATTTATCTTTTGTAGAAAAATTGATTACAGATAAAAAAGTGCTTAATTTTCAAGTTAAAATGAAGAAAATTTTGAGCAAATCAGAAATAAATTGGATCCGATATGAAGACTTAAAGTAAAAAATAAAGAAAATTAAATTAAATTAAATTAAAATTGGCTCAATCAGTTCGTCCAGCCAGTTCACCCAAACCTGACCCAATCTGTCTGATCAAGCATGGCCCAACACCAGTAGCCCACGCTAGCACCTACAGCCTAAGCCAGCCCAGCACCTGTAACCCGCAAGCTGGCCCAGCCAGCTCTCCTTAGTGCTAACATCACCATGATGTCCCAAGTCTTGTGGCTCATGGTGGATTGGGGCTCAGGGGCATTTCGATCAGACTTAAAGAAAAAAAAAAAGAAAAAAAAAAAAAAAAAGAAAAAGAAAACTGGCTTAATCAATTTGCCCAGCTGGTTCTCCCAAACCTAGACTGGTCCATCCAGTCGAGCTCAGCCTAGCGCCCATAGCCCAAGCTAGCCTAGTGCCCGCAAGCCGCAAGCTAGCCCAACCTAGCTTTCCTCAACATTGACATCACAAATCATGCAGCTCACGGTGGACTGGGGCTCAAGGGCATTTTGGTTGTTTTGATGGCAAGGCGCATAATGATTCATTGGAGTCTACGGTGCACCCGATCTAGGTGGTCCATCAATACAGTTCTGCACCATCTGATGGCTGTGCTCATGCTTGATTGAGATCTGATAGCTAGGGTTGGTTTCTAACTTAGTTAAGGAGTCTGGCGGTGATTTGGCATGATCCGATAGTCTTGAGAGCTTCTCTACGAAATCCAAAGGATAGAACAACTTCCAGTTTGATTTAAACCTCTTCAAAGCCCCTGTGCACCATCTGACGATTGAAATTCTATTGATAAATGTGATCAGACGGTCCATGTTCAATCCAACTTGATTTAAGCTTTTACTATGGGTTTTTAGGTGAATTTTGAGCCATTTGATCATCATCCGATGGCTAATGGAATCCTAATTTTTGTATTGATAGCAAACGATGCTTTTCTAATAGTTTTAAACCTAATTTCCCATGGATTCTTCATCAATGGCTCCCTACCTCTGTCTAAAGGCCCCAGGTCAACAAAAATAGGACATCTAATCTAAGAGAGGAAAAGGTATAGGGTAAAGGCTAAGCTTTGGATTGAAGGTTGCTTCGAGGCAGAAGGTGCCGAGAGGAAGAGGTTGTCTTCTATGCTATCTCCATGCCAACATCGATCTAAGATCAAGTTCAAGATCTAATTTTTATTTATTTTCTATTCTTTTTAATTTCATGTATTTAAATTTTAAATTTTAATCTTACTAGAAAATTTATTTTATGCTTTTTAAATTTTAGCTTTTTGCTTTTAATTATAAATTTATTTTTATTGTAAGTATATACTAATATCTAAATAATAGATCTTAGTACCAAGTTTATCTTTCTACACCGATTAATTTTTGCTTTTTATTTATAATTCTATTTTTCAACTTTAATTTTTTTAAATTTTTTTTATAAAATAAAGATTTTGAATTAAAGAACTTTCTTCTATGCAGATTCAACTCGACTCATTACTTTTTATATATTTTTAATAATTTAAGAAATCAAAATTAAACTGATAATCATGGTGTCTTATTGACTGATGGAAAAAAAGTAGGATTTCTAGCATGCATTTTGAAATATTTTTCAAAAAATTATAGCAAAAAATAAAAGATTAATCTAATTAATTTAACATGCTACTAATCTAATCATTAAAACACCCTACGTCTAGGATCGTAATATGAAATATATGCATGTTATAAAAATCTAAGAATATAAAACATTAGGTAGTAAATCCTATTAATTACTGCTACATTACTTGTATTCAAAACATAATATATTCATATGCATAGTTGATCCCCACAATCAAAATCTCGAATAGGGAGATCCTCTCACCATAATGTAGCCATATGAAGAATCTAGACTCTATGGATTGTCTGCATAAGGCTCCTAGTCCCGATCGGCTCCTTCGAAGTGCTAGCTCCTCGTCGAAACCTTCGATGGCTGACATAGATCGATCATGATCAATCTCCTTCTTCTGATTTTCTAGATGCTCTAGAAGATCAGAAAAGATAGTAGGGAGGATGAGGAAGCTCTCTTAAAAATTTTATAGAGTTGTGACACTCACAGCTCACAATCTCTCTTCCCAAACCCTAGGATGAAACCCTGGGGCAGCACACGCCCAAAACCCTATGCCTCTCTTTCTTTGAATTTTTCCTTTTGGGAAACTCTTAGATTTCATGCATGCAAAATAGTGTGGATGAAACAAAGAAGGACTCTTTCTAGGGTAGTGCAAACCCCCTCCACAAAACCCCTTTTTATTTTGCACCATTCAGAGTTGAATGCGCATGGGATAGGATAGAGATGAGGTTGGTTTCCTTTGAATTCTAATCATATTTGAAACCAATCTTCAACCAACCAAATTCTATCCACTAGGGGGGTGAAAGAGGAGGGCATGAGGCCTATGTGTGCATAAAATATTATAAGAATTCTCAATTCTTATGAATAAGAAGAGGTGGTGGTCAAAGGGTATGGTGCAAGGGAAAAAGTCTAGTCAAACTAGACTCTAATCTCTTATCCAATTAAGTCCCAACCAAACACATTTGGATAGATCTAATTAGATCAAAATAAACCTAACCAAATTAGAGTTAAATGATCTTAATTAAATTAAAAATTTATTGAGTCCAAATCTTGATCGAATCAGGGAACATTCTTCCTCGGTGATTAGGTCATGTCATAACCTAATTGGGTCAAACTCAATTAAATCCAATTCAATTAGACTTGATCCAAAACTCATCACTCAATCAAATTGAGTTAATTAGCAATCAAATTACTAATTAATCTTTTTATAAATATAGAGCCCCAATCTAGTGGATCTCTTAGCAATAGAGTCTCATCTCTATAAAACTCTTGATCAGAGAGTCCCAAACTAGTGAGACTCTTGATCTTGGTATCCTAAACTAGTAGAACTCATGATTACAAAGTTTCAAATCGATGAGAATCTTAATCATAGAGTTTCAGATAAGTAGGACTCAGAGTTTTAATATAGTAAGACTCTTGATCATAGAGTCCCAATCCACTGGGACTTAGCATCAGCCATCAGATCCGATACGAACCTCTAATATATGTGACCCCATAGGTTCGAACCTAAGCTGGTAGTATAGAAACTAATTTCTATACCAATCGATGTGATAATCTAATAATGAAACCTGATGTCTAGATAGATTGAATAGTCATAATTGTGACATTCAAAATCTACTCGAATATGGTTACCGTATTATTCATCCCTTTAACCTCTATATTTAGGATGACTCAGAGTTAAACTATCAACTCTAAAAAAATAAATTCATATTGTGTCTTAAGACAATAAGTCCTGTGATTTCTCATAAGGACTATCCTATCTAAGACTTTGCTAAATTGAAACACAATACAACACAACTCTTGAACTAGGAGTGGTCAATCCCATCTTGACTCACACACCGACTCTTCAAGTGCTTGACTATGCTCAAAAACCATCCATCACTGAATTAGAAATTCAAACAGTTTGGCACCAAAGCATAATGAATTGCTTGGTGACTGTGATGATCTTAGGTCGGAGAGATACTTGCACCTATACCCTTTTAGAGTAAGTCTTGATAGCAAAAAGCTCCAGAATTGGTCATGTTCAGTGTAGATATACCCGTACATCTCATCTACATGTCATACCAGTATCTTCATACTTCTCGGTTAAGAGGACAACCAATCCATATGGCACACAATAATCTATACTCATTAAACATTCCCATCCTATGTAACAATGTATTATTCGATCACGAATAGATTTAAGGACTAAATAATAAATCCTCCTTTATCGATTTTAAATAGTCCTAAGAATTTTATCACAACACAAGAGTTCATTAAAAGATATGAATAACTTATGATAAAAAAGCTAAAATAATATTTTATTCATTTATAATTCATATACAATTACAAAAGATAGCTCAATCATCAATAGGCTTAGATTGGCTTTGAGACACAATTTCCAACAAACTTTCACTTGGACTAAACCCAATCGGTATAATATCTAATATCCATCCTCAACTTATGATCATTGAACTCCTTTATTGCAAGGGCTTTTGTTGGCTAGGTTTTCCTTTGCATCGATCTTTTGAAGCTCGATGTCACCTTGATCCATGATATCCCGAACAAGATGGTAGCGATGCAGAATGTTCTTCGTCCATTAATTTACTTTTGGTTTCTTTGCCTAAGCAATGGCTTTAGAGCTATCACAGTAGAGCAGAACTAGACCATCAAGAAAGGGTGCCACTCCAAGCTCGTTGATCAATTTTCTCAGCAACATAACTTTCTTAGCAGCATCAGATGCAGCGACATACTCCGCCTTACAAATTAAGTTGGCTACAGTGTGTTGCTTGAAACTCTTCTAGTAGACTGCTCTACTATTAAGGATAAATACATATCTTGACATACTTTTGTTGTCATTGTGGTTAGATTAAAAACTAGAGTGTGTAAACTTCATAAGTTTCAAATCTGACTCATCATAAACAAGCTACTTGTCCTTAGTATTTCTTAAATACTTAAGGATGGTCTTAATAATCTTTCAATAGTTCTTCCTTAGATCAAACTGGTATCTACTCACTATCCCTAGTGAGTATGCCATATTTGATCTCATACATGTCATAGCATACATGATAGAATCCACTGCTGAAGCATATAGAATTTCTCACGACCCGAGCCTAGGGTCATGATCGGTGCATAAGTTGGACTAGCCAACCTAGCAAGCCTAACAAAGATATTAACTAGGATAAATCAAACATATAAATTCTACCAAAAATTTGATAATTTTTTTCTTAAAAGTTGGACATTCCCAAAGATACACTTACCTGCTTTACCCAATATATTCTTTACATACATGTACATACAATCATTCTAATTAAATAAATGCAGAGAAAGCAAGATCCTACTTATAGATAATGGAGCACATCTAGAGTTTATATACAATCAAAATATGTCAAAATGTACACAACTATAGGATAACAAAAGTAGATGCCACACACGCAAGTGCTAGGCTAACTTAAAAGGATGACTGCTCCTATCAAGCTGAGGAATCTGGATCCTCACAATACTAGTATAGTTGAACTAGGATACTCCGACTCCAAAGTTGCAAAGAAGTGAGGGGTAATGAGACCTAAGTCTTAGTGAGTGATAATATATCTATAACAGAAATGGGACAAGGTCAAGCATGAGTGCTTTAGATCAAAAGCACTTTTATGACTTTTCCAAAATATAAACATAACAACATTTTTAGTCAAATAGTCTAACAAAATAGATACAAAAGTAAAATAAATAAAGAACATGTTCCTTTAACAACTACAATTCAAATAATCCTCTAAACAATGATTAATAAATAGATCAAATATAATATACTAAATTTTAAAGTAATCATTTGTCCAACATATAGAAGGAGCTCTCTAATCCAGAACCAAATATTTACTCACATATCCGAGATTTTATCAAAATCACACGTGTATATCAACACATCAGGCTAACACCATCTAGAGTAAACAAAACCAGCCATGTCTACCAAACACATTGGGCTAGCACCATCCTTGCCAGCTAGAAAAAATAAAACCAGCTATGTCGTCCAAACGCGTCGGGCTAGCACCATTCTTGTCAGCTAGGAAAAACAAAATATGGTGCACCAAGGCTAACACCAACTACCGCTAGCTACATTGCTCTATCAAAGTTTTCTTCCATAAAACTTTGTATGAACAATCCTTTTCAAAATAAATGCTAAATAACTTCTCAAACATTGAGAAATTATGTTCTAAATGCTAAAAAAAAATTAAAATATTGCTAATGAAATTTCATCTTGAATTAGATTTACACATATATCCATATCTCTGAGCAACATTTCAACCAAATTCATATTGTTTTCAAGCATACATAAAAGCATATGTATAAGCTAAAGAATAACTAAAGTTAGCTTCTTTCTAAAGTTAATTTTTTTTATAGCAAAATATAATAAGAAAAACACCAAAGTTGGATATGAAAGCCACTCACCTCAAGCTAGCTACTGTAATACTTTAGTGCTTGATTCATTCAAAACACCCCTAGGGAGCCTTTGTCCTTTCCTATAACATTGATAAACACTGATTAAACTCATATTTTATGGTTTAAGATTAAAACTACATATACTTTGCTTCTAAGATCTTACTTTAGTTTTTCAACTATTCCTTTCTGCTTACTCTTGCTTTCTTTAGCTTAGGTTTAAATGAACTTCAACCTAACTCATAAATTCTAGACATTTAGTTCTATTTCCCTTCTTATAATTGGTTTCAAATTCAGCCAATCATATTTTTAATTCATTGCTAAACCATCGAAACAATTTTATCCTTATAAGCAACATAATTCAACTTCAAACTTGAATTCAAATTACATACTTTAACTTACAAACCCCCAAATCTGATAACAATAGTTAAGAACTTACTTTAATTTAGTTTAGAGATTAGAATCCTTACCTCAAATAATAAAAAATCTATTATATATGTTTTTCTTCTCAACTTCAGCACTTTTCTTCTTACACCTTAACTACCACCAAATTCTCTATTTTCCAACTAAATCTTCTTGATCTCCAGCTGAAAACAGACCCCTTTCAGTCTTCTTCCTTTCTTAGACCTCTTTAAAGAATTCAAAATCCAAAATAACAGCAAAGGATCCGATGGTCTTCTTATTTTGGGAAAGAAATAAGCTAAACAAAAGATTGCTAGGTGTCACTCCATAAAGCAAGCCAACACACCTCTTCCTCTCTCTTCTAGTTATGTGGAACAACCCAAGGAAGCCAGCTATTATGTTACTTCCAAAAGAATCTATTTAGAAACCCACTTTTAAAGTCTCACAGCCAGCATCGCTTTTTTGTTCCTATTGGCCAAGCTGGCTCAACCCCGATCAGGTCGGCATGAATGTCACTCGGGTTAGCTCTCCCATAAATCAAGTTGGCTCTCTTAAGAAAACAAAACACTCATTTTGCAACCTAAGACTTAGGCTGACTCGATTTGGATTCAGGTAGACTCCGATACTCCTGCTTTTCAAAACTTTACTTTTGATCACAATGCTTACTTAATACTCTTCTTATTATCCTCATTTATTTTACTCTTCATTAACATTAAAATATAATGATAAATATAAAATATCCCCCATTTAGAATCAATAAAAATATTAGAAAAATCAAAATTCTCAAGAATAAGATATCAAAACTTGGATTCTAATTCAAATTTTTCGAAATCCAAAACTTTTAAAACCTTCTTTCCTTAAAATGAATAAGTTAAAGAATCTCAAAATTCATTAAAAGTTAATTTATAACTTACCAACACCTAAGAATCAATTACCACTAATTTTGGTTTCAAGAAAATCCAAATTTCGTATAGCCCTCCATATAGGTGCTAATCTCTAGACTTGGAAAATTTTCAGGACTCGCAATGGTAGATAGTCATAATTTATACTCAACTGTTTCAACAAATTTTGGTAAGCTAAGTTTAATTCAAAGTAGTTTATAATTGAGATTAGGTGGCTTAAATATACCATAAATAAATTACTATGTCACACATACATGAACATAAATCTTTTAATTTATTATTTTGCTAGTTCGGGATGTTACAGAATTCTACTCATACTCTCTCTCTCTTGAGGTGTTGTCGGACAATCTCTCTTCAAGGAAGAAATTTCATGGCCTATCGGTAGATAGCCCTTTTTGAAATTCTCCATGCTGAACCGCTTCAATACAGTTTCTATGTATATGGATTAGGATAACCCAAGCAACCTTTCAAATCTATTCCTATAGATCTTCATCCCTAGGATGTAGGATGCTTCTTCCAAGTCTTTTATGGAGAACTGAGATGATAGTTAAATCTTTATTTTCTATAATGTAGGAATGTCATTCCAAATTAAGAGAATTCATTCGCATATAGCACAAGCAATACAACTACTAAATCATTGGCCCACTTGTATATGTAGGGCTCTTCTCCATTTTTAATGAAGCTATACATTTTGATCGTCTTATCAAAATGCATGTTCCAACTCCAAGATGCCTGCTTTAGGTTGTATCATATAAATAGATCTTTAAATCTTGCACACCTTAGACTCATCTATGGATATAAACCCTTCAGGTTATATTATATACACCTCTTCATCCAGCTCTCTATTTAGAAAAGTTGTCTTCACATCCATTTGCCAGATTTCATAGTCTAGATGGATAGCTATCGCAAGCATAATTTGAATGGACTTGAGCATTGCCATAGGAGAAAATATCTCATCATAGTCTATATGATAATATTAATGATATCCCTTGGCAACCACATGAGGTTTATAGGCCTCCACCTTTCCATCTACGCCCCTCTTCCTTTTGAAGACTAATAAGTATCATAAAAACATCGATAAAAATAATAATTTATTAATTAATTTATATTTATTTTTAAGAATTAAATACTTTTATTTATTATTTTTAGAAAATATATTATCAATAGAAAGAGCTTATTTTTATGGTCACAATGAATAAGTTTGGAGCAAAATAGAGTTAAAATGGATCCAATATGAATTTTCAAAGAAAAAAATTTAAAAAAAATGAAATGGCTTAGCTGGCTCGCCCAGCCAAGCCAACGTGTCCAGCCAAGCCATGGAAAGCAACTCAGCCAGCATATCCCAATTAGCCAGCATACTATTCAAGCAGACTCAGCTACATAAGTCGACCCACCGATCCACGAACCCAGGTGTAGACCACCAGCTTAGTAGAAGGTGCCCAATCACAGGATGACACATGATGGACCAAGACCCTTAAAGGGTTTACAGAAATTCTCACGTGACATATAGGGGCAAATTGGTAATTTTTTATGGTATGGCGTGCAGTGATTGGTTGAGGTCTATAGAACGGTCGGTTCATAAGGTCCATATGCATAGTAAACATGCGATCTAATGATTGTGCTCATTCCCGATTTGGATCGAACTATTGGTATTCATTCCCGATTTGATTCGAAGTCAGCCAGCTATCCAATGCATGATCGGACAGTCAACAGCATTCTAGAGTTTGATTAAACAGCCGACAGAGCTCTCGCCGATGATCAAGATACCTAGCAACAATCAATGACTGAAAAATCTCCATCAAGTGCAATCTAATGGCCAGAATTAATTTTGACTTGATCTAGGCTATTACACATATATTTTTGGCATTTTTTGGATCATTTGATCAAGATCTTATGGCCAAAACTCATGGAATTGCATAGAATTCGATCCAGAGACTCTTTTAATCTGATTTTTACTAGGATTTCTCCATATTTGATGATCAAAACACTCCCTTAGTCCTACATTGCCTAGAAGAAAATACTCCAGCCCTCCAACACTTATTTAAGGACCCTCAGGCCATCAAATCAAAGCATCTTCGATCATGAGAAGGTGATGGTATAGGTTAGAGCCACGCTTGGTTTCAAGATTGCTTCAAGGCAGATAGTGCCAAGAGAAAGAGCTAGACTTTTACACCATCTCAACGCCAACACTGATCCAAGATCAAGATTAGGTTATTTTTAATTTTAATTTTATTTTTTTTCTTTTTACTTTTAATGTATTTAAATTTTAAATTGAATTTTAATTAATATAATATTTACCTTTTAGTTATTTAAATTTTATGTACTTTATTTTTATTATAAATTTAATTATTGCTCTTTAATTTTATTGTAAGTAGATGCTAAGATCTAGGTAGTAGATCTTAGTACCAAAATTTACTTTCATGCTATTTTAATTTTTGCTATTTAATTTTACATAAATTCTATTTTAAAAATCTTTTCTTTTCTTTTCTTTTACTTTTTTTTTGATGATGAAATGAAAAGAAGCAAATATTTCACCCTAGTTTTTCTTTTTTTTTTCAAAAATCAAAGATTTCTAAACTAAAACACTGTCTTCTCTATGGATTTGACTTGACTTACTACTTCTACCTATTTTTAGTCAATTTAAGAAGTTAGAATTAAACTAATAAATATAATGTCCTAACAACAACATCGTGCTCTTATCAAGTTTTTAGCATCGTTGCCGGGGAAGGCACAAGTATTAAATTTTTTTTTGATCTCTTTGATTTTTTTCTAAATCAATTATAAATAAATTTTTAATTTTTTAATAAAGCTTACTAACTTTTTTTATTTCTTTTGCAGAAGAAAGGAGGAAAAAAACCAAATTAGGGCAAGGAGGAAAATTTTCAATTTGGTTTGGTGAGATCAATTCTAACCCTAGACCTCTTTTCCTTTTTTTATTATTTATTTTATTTTCAAATTAATCTAAAAAATATCCACTTAAACCTAACTAAAAGCTTCATGATAAGATTAGAAACTCTAATTTCTTAGAGCATCCATCATATTAGATTTAGTTTTATTTTTTTATTCTTTTTTGGTGATCGTTGGAGATAAGGTAAGCTCTTCAAGTTCAATTAAGTTTCATTTATCTAATTTGGTTACATAGAATCCCTCTTCTGAAAGTAATTGTGCATATTCATCTTTTAAATCAACTTAAGGGCAACACCCAATTAAATAATATAAGATGGAGATTTGACTACTCTTTCTTGGCCTACAAACAACCAACCAACATCCTAATTGCCCTAAGCCTTTAAATTAAAATCAATTAGACATCAACCCTAGGAACTCAAGCTCACTAAGAGAAGAAACCCTAAAAGTTGGACCAGATTAGAATTAGTCAGCTTGACTAGTGTCTAAGACAAGTAGTTCAGGGACTGCATCCTGAAGGAAGGTGGTTACTTAATTGATTTCGTTAGCTTACCTGATCAAGCATAATTGATCTCTAAGATAAGCAACGGGGGACTCCTACCAACCTTATACTTACCTAGCTAGTTAAGTGGTTGATCTTACACTTGGAGGGCTTGAAGGTGATCTTCGTAATTAGAAACTATCTAGATCTTGGATAATTCTTAGTTAGAATTATTTGCCTAACTTGATTGCTAACTAAAATATCAAACCTAATCAAACTTAATTCTTCTTTCTCTTCTTAACTTTAGGACTCCTTAGGACCTCTTCTTTAGAACTCTTCTTTCTTTCTTCTCTTTTTTTTCTTCAAAAATAAAATAAAATAAAATAAATTAAACTAAATTAAATTAAAAATAATAATCAAAAATAAAATAATAAAAAATTTAAAAATTTTAAAAATAATAAAATAATAAAATAATAAAAAATGTAAAAAAATCTAAAAAATCTTGGATCACATGATAAGGTTGCACACTATAATAAAATAGATTTTCTATGAAATAAAAATTTTATCATAAAAAATAAATTTTCATCGCTAATAATTATTAGCAATGAAAATTCTATCGCTAATGTTTCATCGTAAAAAATGGGATCGCAGATAATAATTAGCAATGAAAATTTCTTTTCATCACTAATAATATTTTTTATGATAAAATATTTTTATAAAAATTTTTTTTTTTCTTAAATTATCTATGATGAAATTATTTATGATAAATTTTTTTCCATCATAAATAACATTTTTTTGATGAAAAAATCCATCATAAATAAATAATTATCAATAATGGATTATTTTAATCATAGATAATTAATTATTTGTAATGGATTATTTTCATCATAGATAATTCTATTATTTATGATAAAAAAATATCCATCATAAATAATTTCATCTTAAATTAATTATTTTAAAAAATATAAAAAATATATTTTTATTTTATATATTATTATTATAATTTTTAAAAAGGTAAATTAAAAAATTTATAAATAAATTTCATCATTTCAACCATAAATAAATTTCATCATTTCATTCATCCATAAATAAATTTTATTTTATTATATAAAAATATAATTAGAAAAAGTATTTTTCATAAATATAAAATATCTAAATAAAAATAAAAATATATAGAAATAGGTAGCCGGCCATGAAGCACCGACAGTATCTAAAGAAGGAGAATGGATCGAAGAAGGAGGAGAGCACTTAGAGAAGCTCGGACTAGCTTACTGCTATCTCATATCTGCTTCATCTGCTCCATCTGTGCCATCCACTTCATCATCTACATTTGGAGCAATTGGTACTCATCGATGTGTATAGTCAACTCAAAAGATTGTGGTTGATCCTCAGCAGCCTATCTCTATATCTCCACCAGTCGAATATCACAAGTAGCATGGATGTCAGTCGTGGATGATCATGAAGATGCAAGAGCTCTGATCCCATGCCTTAGCCTCCTAACATAATAGGGTCTCATACCAAGCACTCGATCATAGATCTCATCATCTATGGGTGCGGTCGAGCCCTTTAGGGTAGGCTGGGATCTAATGTCTATCATACGATTTTAAAAATTAAATTTATAGCTATTCTATGTTTGTACTAAAAATTAAAATATAAATGAAAAATAGTTGGAAAAACTTACATAAAGGTCCTAGCTCCCATCATCCAGCCCCCTAATCATCACTG
Source organism: Cocos nucifera (assembly GCA_006176705.1). Classification (NCBI taxonomy): domain Eukaryota; kingdom Viridiplantae; phylum Streptophyta; class Magnoliopsida; order Arecales; family Arecaceae; genus Cocos; species Cocos nucifera. The sequence continues at coordinate 229,491 of QRFJ01002156.1, read as the reverse complement.
ATGTGTCCGTTGATAGATCTTGATCCTACTAGGAAGCTCGCCACTCTCTACATCTTTCTGCAATTTGAGAATAATTAATAAAAAAAATTTTAAATAGTTAAAAAATTATTATATGATAAATAAAAATTATTTACCGTCAACTCCATATGGCAAATGAATGGCTTTGAACCACCATAATGCGAGACTATCTGTCTCACTCGATTTGTGGCACTTTTGGCACATCGATCATGCATAGTTAACATTCAAATTAGTTAGTAAATAATTAAATTTAAAAATAAATAATATTTAATTATTAAATTCTAAATAAAAAGAAGTTAACTGATATGCCAGATCCTCATACGTACGGCATATGACAGTCCAATCCTCCATAGTGATGCTGTCATATGGTCGTCGTCACACTGTCTCCACCTCCTAGTCGTGTACTATAGCATACTAGTGGCGATGAATGCGATGTCGGTACTCCTTAAAATATGAGCATAAACGATCATCTACAACTCGCTGCACACGATCATACTCAAAATCAATAATATCAAAACTAGCCTATGAATAACAAATATTATAAGAATACAATGCTAATTGAATATTTAAATAAATATTATTATACCTATAAATGGCTATAGAAGATCTTTCTTTGAGGTCCTGTAACCTGACGATAATTGAAGAGCATCGTTGGGACATAGCTATGGCAAATGATGCCTAACTTAGTCTGCCATGGCTCGCACCATCTTCTAATAGGCCTAGTATAGCCTAATAGAATCTCGATGTAGAGACGTTGTCCCTCATGCTCGCATCTCCAATACATAAGAAAGAGGTTCTTTGATGGATCCCGACTCATATTCCTGATCGAAACTTGATCCAAATCCCAGATCAAGATTTGATCTGGATCATGATCCGAATCATAAGCAGGATCCCGACTCATATCCTTGATCAAAGCTCGATCTAGATCCCAAATTGGATAGTTCATATGCATTAGAAATTAAAACCTTTGATTAACATAAATTAAAATATTAAATCATAATCATAATGAAATACATAAACTAAATAAACTAAAAGAGTAAACTATAACAAGTAAAAGAATAAAAATGTAATTAAAAATGTAATTATTTTAATTATAAAAAATATCTAATTTTTAATTACTACTACTACTACTACTTTTACTATTATTATTACTATTACTACTACAACTATTATTATTATTATTATTATTTATATTTGTTATTATTATTATTACTACTACTTTTACTATTATTATTATTACTATTACTACTATTATACTTATTTTATTTTATTATTTTACTTTTTATTATTATTTATTACTATTACTTATTATTACTATTATTATTATTATATTTATTACTATTTTTTTATTTTATTATTATTTATTACTATATTATTATTACTATTACTTATTACTTACTATTATTATTATTATTATTATTTACTTATTATTTTATATTATTTATATATTTTATTACTATTATTTAAAATTACTAAAAGTTTACTAAACCCTCTAGTGGCCCTCTGCCCTCCATCCATCGAAACCCCCCACCTCCTATGGCTCCCCTCCACCACCCACCACCCATGGCTCTCCACCCGAGCCATCATCGCCATCCCTTCATGCCCTATGCACCCCCATCCGCCCCCTACTCATCGCGGCCCCCTCTCGGCCCTCTTGCTCCTACGCCGCCCCATACCCATCATGGCCCCCTACCCCTGCGGCTCTCCTCCACCGCCCACCACTCATGGCCCCCCACCCAATCCATCACAGCCCCTCCATGCCCCATGCACCTCCCTCCACCCCCTACCCATCGCAGCCACCCTGGCCCCCCATCCCTTGGGCCGCCATGTACCCATCCCGGACCCACCCCCTGTGGTGCCCCTCCGCCACCCATCAACCATGGTCCCTCACCCAACCCATTACCGATGCCGCTCCATGCCCCATGCACTCCCCTCCGCCTCACACCACCCATCCCATCACCACCGCCCCTCATTGCCCCACCTCCGGTGGCCCCCCAACCCCTACGGTGCTGGCCCTTCACCTCCCACCACCAGTGGCCTCCACCAGGCTCGTCAATCACGATGCACAACCTACAATCGACACACACCCTTCGCGCCCTATCGCCCACCATCGATCCACCGCATGGCAACACACGTGGCCCATAGATCAAAAAATTAAATTTTAAAAAATCTAACCCATAGCTGGTCGGGATCGATTTAAGTTACCTTTGATCGGTTCAAGCATAGTGGCAGTGGCAATGGCATCGACAACGACAGCGATAATGGCAGCGACAATGGCGGTGACAATGGCGGTGGCAACAACAGCAAGAAATACAATCGTCAACTGATGGAAGCCCAAGAGGAGGGGTAGAGAGAGGATGAGGGGGAGAGAGAGAGAGAGGAGGAGAGGATTTCGAGGCCGAGAGAGAAATAGGTTTTGCAGGAGTGAGGGGGGATATTTATAGGGTTTTAATGACGAAAGTATTTGCAACAAAATTTTCATCCCTAAAATAATTATTAGTGATGAAAAAATATTTTTGTCACTAATATTAATAATTTATGATGAAAAATTTCATTGTAAATAATTTCATCACTAATAATTCCCGCCAGATATTTTCTTAAAAAGTTTTTTTCTTCTTCAGAAAAATATTAAAATATGATATTAGCAACAAAAAAGATGTTTCATCCCTAATAATTAATTATTTGCAATTAATTTTTCCATCATAAAAAATTTTGTTGCTATTAATCTATCAAGAATAAATCATAAAAAAAAGTTTGATTATTTACAATAGAATATTTCCATCACAAATATAAGTTATTTGTAATGAAATTTTTTTCATCATAGAAAAATATTATTTTCGATGAAAAACTTCCATCACTAATAATCCATCGCAAATACTTTGACCAAAATTTTAAATTAAAAAAATAAACTATTTTAAAAATAAGAAAATAGAAAAAATATGTCGTGCACGACCAATGTGATAGGATTGAGGAGTGCGAGCACGTCCACTATTAGCTAGCCCACAAGCCAATTAATATTTTTTTTATTTTTGAAGAATTAGCATTCTTTTAAAATTAAAATTTTTATTTTTTCTTGAATATTACATGATTTTAAATTTTTAATTCTATCTTTATTATTCATTATTTAAGTAATTATCATGCAAGCACCATCATAAAGTATCACCTCGATCAGGTAGCTTTAGCTATGTAGATCGATAAAATTTGATTTCGAGGGTCATGAATGACCACATGATGATCTGATAGATAGAAATCATTGATCAGTTCAAAAATTTGTAATGATAATCTCTATGATATTTGTAGTGCACTAGCAAATTTTTACTTCAATCGGATATATTTATCATAGTCAATTTAGCATGGGATGATTTAGATCATTAAATAAAAAATGAGTGATTAAAATGTCAATTGGCGTGTGTTTATTAGATGATTTTTTTAGATAAATGATCTTTGCTGATAGTTTGATTATTTCTATGGTGGTGATCATAAAAAAGTAAACCACATGTATATAAACTATCTAAAACTACACATCTCCTAATGCACATTCTTAAAGTTCTTAAGCAATTATACTTATGCTTTTATAAAATATACTTAACATGGATGATTCGTATAAGTGAAGTTTAGATTTTACAATCACCATCATATAGATAATTAAAATAGTAGCAAAGATCATTTGTCAAAAAATTATCTTATAATCGGACGTCGTTTGGCCTTTTAATTGCTTATTTTTATTTAATGGCCTAAATCATCTCATGCTAAATTGACTATCATAATTATATCTAATTGAAGTAAAATATAGATAGTATACTATAAATATCACAGAGATCATCATTGCAAGTTTTTAGTAGTTTCTATCTATCAGATTATCATACGATCGTTCATGACCATCAAAATCAAATTTTATCGATCTGCATAGTTAGAGCTACCAAATCAAGATGATATTTTGTGACGATGCTTGCACAATAACCACTTAAATAGTGAATGATGAAGATGGATTTTAAATTATAAAATTATATAATATTCAAAGAAAAATAATTTTTTTACAAAGAATACTAATTTTTTAAAAATTATAAAAAAATATTATTTTACTTACGAGTGAGCTAATAGTGGACACACTCGTACCTCTCGATCCCATTGTATCGGTCATGCATGGCTCATTTTTATCCTTTTTTTTATTTTTAAGGTAGTCCATATTTTTTTTATAATTTAAAATTTTGGTCGAGCTAATTATGACTGAATATTAGCAATGGAATATTAGTGATGGATGTTGGTCAAGCTAACAATAGTTTAAAATTTTTTTCATCACTAATAATTTTATTTGTAATAAAATTTTTCTCATCGCAAATAAATTCATCGTAAAAGATTATATTTCTTGTACTAGCACTATATATGTATGGTAGGAGATCACTTTTTCTGACCTAGTTGAACCCAATCATAAAATTGAATGACTAAATCATATTAAACCCAATAGTCAAATGACTGAAAATCTTAAAGAACCACCTAGGCAGATGAAGAAATATTTTATTTCTTCCACTTATAACCCATCAACTTGTATCCAATTACTTGATATCCATGTTACATACTATGAAAAAAGCCGACTACAATCCAGATGCTTCCATCTTTCTATGGAAACACCAATAAAGATCCTTATAAGCATTTGGATAAGTTTTTAGAAGTTTGTTCTATGGTGAAAATCCAAAATTTAACTGATGATGCCCTTAGATTAATCTTATTTCTCTTTTCATTAAAAGACAAAGCCAAGTACTGGCTTACCCCAATAGGGAGACCAATCCAAACTTGGATTGAATTACAATATAAATTTTTTAAGAAATTTTATCACATAGGCCAAACCAACACCATGAGGTGAGCTATCACTGGATTTGCTCAACTTCCAAGAAAATAAATTCATGAGTCATGGGAAAGATTTAAGAAACTTCTTAGAAAATGCCCACACCATGGTCTATCTAAGTAGCAAATCATTCAAGCTTTTTATGAGGATTTAGGAGATCAATATAAACAAATGGTAGATGCATCCTATGGAGGTGTATTCATTAATAAAAATGAGGATGAAGCCTATGCCTTATTTGAAACCCTGAGTGAAAACTCAATTAACCATTCTTTGTTATCTTTCTATCAAAAGTGGATAGGAATCCATGAATTTAAACATCTAGAATCTAGTGCTAAGGCTTATTTGAATCTGATAAATATAGTTGACTTTCTTATCCAGAAATTAGATCAACTCCTAATCCTAGGTCAACAAATCTCTACATAAAACATATCACCCTATAATTATTAGGAGATTTATTCAATCTATGCTAGCCTAACCTAGTATATGAGTAAATATCCTACAGCTACACATTTTCCACCTTTCATCCAAAAATAAGTTCAAGCTGCACAAGGCTACTCCAAATCGATTAATGATAATTTTTCAAATTCGTATAACCTAGATTAGAGGAACTACACTAATTTTTCTTGGATACCCCAACAAACATAGGTTCAAATCCAATACCAAAACTATGCCTAAAATAGAAGTTAGCCTAGTCAGTTTATCCAGTCATTACATACTAGCTATCATATCCACCTTCTCAATAGATCAATCTAGCTGACGATAGATTTAATCAACTACAACAGTTAATTCTAACTCAATAATAGTCAATTTTAACTTAACAGCAATCTATCACCATTCTAGAAGCCTAAATAGGATAATTAGCTGAGTCTAGTATGAGAAAAGAACCAGGTCATTTACCAAGCCAACCAATTATCAATCATAAAAATAATCCATCCAATATCCATCAACCACCTGCATTCAGTCATCAACCCATCAATCCACTTAAGAATCCTAATTAGAGAATGCCAAAGTAATTTCTAAACTTAAAAATTATAGAATTCCTATAGACTTATATCAAGACCAAGTGAGAGAGGCCAGTACTAATGCTAGCCAAAATAAAAATATAGAAGAACGGGTTAGTACTGAAACTAACCACATAAAAGAATTTGAGCTTGGAACTGGTACTGATATTGGATCCAATTTAAATAAGATAGATATAGAGAAGAAGAGAATAGATGATTTATCCAAGACCTATAAACCTAAAGTCCTATTTCCTTCAAACCTAGAAGCTAGTTTTTCTTATAAAAATGAAGTGATATATAACGAAGAGTCAATGGAGTTGTTTACATAAGATCATATTAATTTATCTCTATAATTAAAGCTGCCTTTAGATACCCTCCCAATACTTATTACATTAAACTTAACTCCTAATATAAAATTTCAATTGATGAGCATGTTAGATGAACAAATAAAAGAAATTCTTAACAAACAAGGATCTAAGAATGGAGTCACGAACTATCATTCCATAATTAATAATGAATATATCAATAATGGGATCACAAACTATCTTTTTGAGATTGATAATCCAAAATCTTTGGAATTTATCAATCTAATTTTTTATACAGGATAGGTAAGCAACACTGTATCTGGCTGAAGATGGTAAACTTAGTACTTGTTAGAAGCAACCTAATATTTAATTTTTTATCTAATTTATCTTTTTAGTTGATTTTAATTTTAGAATATTTTGAATAAGTTGAAGGAAGAGCAAAAATTTTCAAAGACATATGCTAGACCATAAAAATAAATTAAATCTGGTGTATTCTTTTCTATTATTTATTACATCCTTTATTTTTTCTTCTCCATTAAGGATAATATCGATTAAGTTAGGGGATAAGAATAATAAAATTTTAAAATTTTTTAAAGTCCTTGAAGAACTTAGTATTTAGCATTTAGACATCCGATTATACTTAAGAATCGAGTTGAATTAAGCATATTTCTTAAAAAAATAAATGATATACAGATCAGAGAATTTGTGAGATATTGAGAGATCAAGTATTAAAAAAATTCAATAAAGAGTTTAGTCTAGAATATAAATAATTTTTTTTAAGCACTTCTAATTTTTTTCTACTAATATAAAAAAAGACTAAATTTTATGGGCTTATGTACGGCAACTATATATTTTTTTATAAAAAAATTAAAAATAAATAAAATAGTTTTCAAGTACTTCTCACTAAGTAACTAGGCCTTTTTATCAAAGCAAGTATTAAGTTTTGCATCAAAAGATAGGATGGACAAAGAAGCTCATTATAAAGCTAGTCTTAACCCATAGCCTATTTGATTCAAGCTAGTAAGTTCGAAGGATATTTTATACCTAATGTCCTAAAGCCAACTAGTTTAGGAGTCATTGGCCCAAGACTCGCTATATGGATCAAGTAGAAAGCTTAAAAGATTAAGACACTTAATAGTGGTATAATATTTAAAAAAATTATATTAATTTTCCCCCAAGTAACTGGGTTCCATTGCCTAACTAAATAATGATATTCGCATCAAAAAGTAAATAATGTGAATAAATAAATAAATAAATGAAGGGCTAAAGTAGCAATACATCTATCTATATGAAAGTTTAGATGATTCAGAGATAAAAATAGGGATAATTTAAAAAAATTTTAAAAAAATTAAATATTCTTTACTTAATTTTTATATTGGTAAGTATTAATACTCCAATGATATACCTCACTTATGCTCTATTGAACATCAATGGCCATTTTTTAAATTTGCTTTAGTAAAATTCAAAACTCTAAAGCTTAAAAGATATCTGAAACTAAATTCTTTCTTTACTTAAGGATGAGCAAAGCTTAAGTTGGGGGGTGTGATAAGTATCATAAAAACATCGATAAAAATAATAATTTATTAATTAATTTATATTTATTTTTAAAAATTAAATACTTTTGCTCATCATTTTTAAGAAATATGTTTATCAACAGAGAGAGCTCTTTTTTCAATCATAATAAAATAAATTTTCAGCAAAATAGAATTAAAATGGATCCAATATAAATTTTCAAAGAAAAATTTAAGAAAAATGAACCGACTCAGCCAGCTCGCCCAGCCAAGCTAGCACGGCCAGCCAAGCCACCGAAGTAGCTTAGCTAGCACATCCTAGCTAGCCAGCACACTATTTAAGCCGACTCAGCCATATAAGCCAACCCATCAATTCACAAACCCAGGCATGGACCGCCAGCTTAGCAGAAGGCACCCATTCATAGGATGACATGTGGTGGACCAAGACCCTTAAAGAATTTACAAAAATTTTCATGCAGGCATACAAGGGCAAAATGATAATTTTCTATGGTGTGACATGTGGTGATTGGTTAAGCTCTATAGAATAGTCGGTTCATAGGGTCTATATGCACAACAAACATGCGATCTAATGGCTGCACTCATTCTCGATCAGGATCGGATGGTTGGTATTCATTCCTAAATTGATTTAAAGTCAGCCAGCTATCCAACATGCGATCAGATGGTCGACAACATTCCAGAGCTTGATTGGACGATTGATAGAGCTCTCGACAATGATCAAGACACCCAACAATGATCTAATGGTTGAAAAACCTCCATCAAGCATGATCCAATGGCCAAAATTAATTCTAACTTGATCTGGGCTATTATACATTCATTTTTGACATTTTTTGGATCATTTGATCAAGATCTAACAGCCAGAACTCATAGAACTGCATAGAATTCAATTCAGAATCTCTTTTAATTTGATTTTCACTAGAATTTCTCCCTATTTGATGATCAAAATGTTGAAAAATATGTTTCAAAGTCAATCATCAGTCTATTGATGGTTGAGCTATATTTTATCTATAATTAATTTATTAATAAATAAAATATATTTTTGATATTTTTTTTCATCATAAAAGTATTCATCTTCTAATGAATTGGATTATTGTGATGAAGTTCTTAGGACTATTTAGCTTTGATAAAGAGAGAATTTATCGATTAGTCCTTAAATCTGTTTACAATCAAATGATAGATTGTTAATTAGGATGATAGCATCTATCGAGCATAGGTCATTATATGCCATATAGGTTGGTTATCCTCTTAACTAAAGAGGGTGGAGACACTGGTATGGCATACAGATGAGATGTATGGATACATCATCATCAAACACGACCAACTCTAGAGCATTCTACTATTGAGAATGTCTCTAATGGGATATAGGTATAAGTATCCCTTAGACCTGAGATCATCTCAGTGGCTTGCAAGCAACTCACTATGCTTTGGTACTGGACTAACTAAATTTTTAATTCAATAACGAAAGGCTTTTGGGCATAGTCAAGTACTTATAAAGTTAGAGTATAATCAAGATGGAATTGACCACTCCAAGAGTTGGAGAAGAATGTATCACTGTATTTTAATATAGCAAAACCTTGGCTACGGTAATCCATCAGATAGATTTGATATTTTGAAATACAATATGGACAACTTGATCAGAGTTGACAGTTGAACTCTGAGGTATCCTACGAGCATTTTGGTCAAGAGGATGAATTATATGAAAACTATGTCCGCATGGATTCTAAGGATGTTGTTCTACACATTTGACCTATTCGATCATCAAGTACCATTGTTAGATGGTTACTTTGATTGATATAAAAATTTATTTATATACTATCGACTTAGATTTAAATCTATGAGGTCACATATATTAGATCTCACAATCCAATTAGATGGTTGATCAATAATTAAGAATCATTCTAGGGTTAAACGATCAATACGATTGATGTTTAACCTAGCGCAAGTGTTGCAAGAGGATCGATTAGCAATTCAATTATTAATTAACTTAATTTGATTAAGCCAAAGGTTTGAGATTAAGTCTAATTAAATATAATTTAATTAAATTTGGTTTGGACTTGATTGGATCAAGGTCAATTGGCTTATTGGATAAGCCAAGTGCAAGGAAAAACTAGTCCTAGTTCAAATAGGACTTGGGTCAACCCAATTTTTTAATTTGATTACAAAATTAAATTAAAATTAAATTTGATTTAATTTAATTGAATTAAAATTTAATTTAATTTAGCTAACTTTATTTTGATTTAATTTGATTTGAGAAACCATGTTTGACCAAGTCATAGATGGAATCCTTGTGAGACGAGGATTACACCTTGCGCCATCTTAGCCCTCAATGCCCCCATGCCAATTTTTTTGGAATTTTTCATGGAAATTTTCTTTCCCCTGTTCTTCACGCATGCCTCCTCTCTCCCTCTCTTTCTCAAATGGTAATTTGCTGGTTGCCCAAGTCAAAAAGAGAAGTAAGTTTTGACCTAGGATTCTATGAAATAGAATCCTTATAAACTAAAATACCTCCTTCTAATTATGCCGCCCACACCTTCTTTATTTTCTTTAAATTCCATGGTAAAAGAAGAAGTTTTTGTGTGTCCCTATTGCTGGTACATGGCAGGAAATAAGGTGGGGGTGCCCAAGAGTTGGGCGCCCCAACAACTTGCCATAGTATGTCCTTTCCTTGTCTGAGTATTTGATGAAACTTGGACTCTGCATATCTTTTTATTTAGAATGAATTTTGGCCTAATTTTTTTGTGAAATATAGATCATTAAAATATATTTGCGGTGTGTAAAAATCAAGGAGAGTGAACCTCTGGTTGTTGGGTTTCCATAGACACCAAATTAGGTATCTAGGTGAGAGAAAAAAGAAGAAGAAGAGGGTCTTCTTCTAGTGCTGTTTTGATTTTCTCTTCTCCTTCTCCTTTTGAGATTTTTTTGAGAGAGTCTCAGATCTTAAATCTCTCCCCTTTCTTCTAATATTTTGGAGAGTCCAAGTCTCAAAGAAGAAAGCATCAAATTGACTGTCGAAGAGAGGTCAGCATAGTACTAGCATACTGTGTTGATTTTCTGCATCAGGATCTCAGATCATGTTCATGGGCTCGTGTGGATGACTTCTAGAGGCCGAATGGATATGCGGCTCATGACTTCATCCTCAATCCTAGATCAGTAAGTTAGAACATCTAACTTACTCAGGTATCGGATCCAATCTATTATTCTATAGCGACTTTATATGTAGTATTATAGCATGTTGATGAGATCAACATGTTAATCTTTTCTTTATATTTTTAATTTTTAATTTAATATCATACCTTGATCATATAATAATTCTTAGATCTAAAATATTTTTATATTTACTTAAATAAATATTTAATTTATTTAAGTCTTCTACTACAAGATCTTGAAAAGTTTCAAGATCTACTCATGAATTTTCAAGATCTACTCGTGAAATCCTAAATCTGATTCCTTCAATTGGTATCAGAGCAAGATTTTTATTACATAATTATTGAGCATATTTAGATTATTTCTTAGATTAAATCTAACTTATAATCTAATTATTAAATTTAAAATTAAAAATTTAGATCTCATGAATTGCTATAAGATTGTCCTGCTGTAAGATTTACCCTTTACAGTGAAAAGGTTATCCTAGTCCGTGATGACCTACTTCTAATCACAAATTTATTAGATTTAATCTAATTTTATTTATTATTTAATAGATTTAAAAGATTTTAAATCTAAAGTTAAAAATTTTAGATTATACGGACTGATCTTATAAGGTTGTCTTGCTGTAAGATTTATCCCTTATAGTGCAAAGGTTGTCCTAGTACGTGCTGATCTAAAACATTGATCATAAAATTTTAGATTAGATCTAAGAAGTTTTATAATTTTATTAAAAATATTTTAATCTAATTTTAATCATCATAAATATGTTAGATTTGATCTAGTTGATTTATGATTGATTAGTGTTGAAACTATTTCAATTACAAGAATCTGTTTAGATTAGATCTAAAGTAGATTCATGTTTATGTTACTTGCAATTTGATTATAAATCAAACATACAACTTGGTTGGTAGAACCATATTGTAAAAATATTTTATAAATATGAAAATTATTTTTGAAAAATTGAACCCCAACACTTAGCCCAAAACTTAATTAAGAATTAAGAAGTTATTTGATTAGGATCTAGGATTGTAAATTGAAGATCCTAAGACACGAATCATAACATATTGGGTTCAATGGGTTAGTGGCGATTAGGTCTGTTAATTATGTTAGACCTAAGGTTAGATTAAAGAATAAATTTAATTAGAGAATTGACTATATTTAATCAATTGTTTTGTTAGATTAGGTTAAAGATTCTCTAGATCAATTACAATAGTTGTAGTTGGTCAAGTTCATGTATTTAACAAGATCTAAATGGACTTGATTCTTGGCTAAGTGGTCTAACCCAAAATGTTAGGTTGATCTAATCAAAACTAATTAACCAGTTCATGTCTAAGATAAGTCTAGCATATACAATTGGTGGTTTTTAATTGGCAGCCCGCTTATCTAATCATTTTTTATGGTGTCTAAGGCAAGCTTTGGCAGACCCTTCCACTGATCTCACTTACCTAGCCTTCTTGGTAAAATTATATTTTGATCAAATCACTTGATAATTTGAGTTGACCCATGTTAGCTAGGTAAATCAATGTGACTGATTTAGGTACTCCTAGACCAGCCTATTAATGGTCTTCCTTAAGCTGACTTAGTGAAGCCAGTGGGAGGATCATGACAAGCTGGTTCATCTGATCTTCTCTTATCTTTAACAATTAAATTATCTAAAATTATTAGGTCCTTAAAATAAAATAGTTAGGATGATAACGAGATCATAGCCTCCCATTAAGTGGATGATAATGGATCCATTAGTTGGATAATCATTGGAGGCCCATAGGCCTAGTGCTTATCCTCTAATGGAATTATCATTCATAATATAATTTCTTGGCCGTGTTTCTCTAAATGATAGTTTGGTTGACCAACCATAGTTTGGCTTAATCATTCATTAGTTAGATGGACCAAGTATGATCATGTTAATGGTTGGATCTAACCAAAACTTTTAGTGGAGGCCCTAGCCTACTGAAAAGATACCTGGGGCAAAATTAAATTACTAAAAATTATTTGGAGAAATAATTGATTATGAACCTACCCTTAGATGTACATGGGTTGATCCACCATAGTTGGACTTGTGTGTAGTCTATGTAGATTTTAGTATCCACTAAGAAATTAGGATAATTTCTTGAATTGGAGGTAGAGGCTATCAATTCGAATAAAATAGTGGAAAAAACCCTTTGATGAAAGTCTAAATCTTTAGGTTTAATGAATCAATTACTAATTAGGCTTCTTGTTCTTCTTTGTGTAGTTAAATCCAAACCATAGTTGGTCCATTCACTATTAGATAGTGATTAATTTATGGAACCCAACTTCGATAATAAGTATTGAAAATTGAATGTTGTTCAGCAACTTGAAGTGGTTCGTGCTGGTGCCTCTATACCCAATTTGAACATAAGGTTCAAGAATAAGCTAGATCAGGCAGAATGCTTCCACTGTAAGAAGTAGAGGCATTGGAAGAGAAACTATCCTCAGTATCTTGATGATCCCAATAGGTTGAATAAGAGAGACGAGCAAGTAGTTGCTAATCAAAGATGTTATATGATAATACCTTATAATTTTTCTATTTGTGATATTTTTACATAGGTATTGGATACCGAAAGTCCAGTCCATATTTGCAATTCATTGCAAGGACTTCAAATTAGTAGAAGATTTAAAAATAATGAGCGAATCCTAAATGTTGGAGTTGAAAGATTTGTTCCAGTTCTAGCTATGGGAATAGTTCAACTCATTTTCAATACTAATATCATTTCTTTAAATGAATGTCATTATTGTCCTTCCTTTCTGATGAATATAATCTCTGTTGGCCTTTTAGCCAAAGATGGTTATCATTATCAATAAAAGAAGATTATTGTGACATTATTATGAATAACATTACAATAATGCAAGGATAATGGAGAAATGATATTTATATTTTATCATAGCCTATGAGTGTTATGTATACTTCTAGAAAATATCCTAGATTAGATAATGTCTCTGATATCTACCAATGGCATTATAGGCTAGGTCACATAAACAAGAATAGGATAAATAGGTTGACTCAAGAGGGAATGCTTGAAGTCAGTGGTTATGAATCACTTTCAACCTGTAAATCTTGTCTTCTTAAAAAAATGACCAAGTCACCCTTTACTGAAAAAGGTAAAAGAGCCACTGAGCTTTTAAGTTTAGTACATACTGATGTATGTGGACCTATGAGTACAAGTGCTAGAGATGGATACTTCTACTTCATCACTTTCATAGATGATCTATCCAGGTATGGATATATTTATCTGATGAAACATAAATCAGATTCATTTGAAATATTCTAAAGATTTCGAAGTGAAGTAGAAAAATAAATTGGAAAGAATATTAAAACTCTTCGATCAGATTGAGGAGGTGAATATCTATTTAGTGAGTTCTTGACATATCTAGGAGAGAATGGGATTCTCTCATAGTGGACTCCTCCTGGCACACCATAGCATAATGTTGTATCGAAAAGGAGAAATCGAACATTGTTGGACATGGTTCAATCCATGATGGGTTTTGCTAGTCTGCCTATTTTATTTTTGGATTATGCTCTTGAGACTACATGTTATATATTGAACAATGTACCAGGTAAATCTATCGCAAAGACTCCATATGAGATATAGACAGGGCGTAGGCCTACACTCTCACCTATGGGTTTGGGGTTGTCCAATCTATATCAAACATTTGCGTACAGATAAGCTTGGACCCCGGTCTGATAAGTGTGTGTTTATAGGGTATCTCAAAGAAAGTAAGGGTTACTATTTCTACCATGCTGAAGAACAAAAGATGTTCGTCAGTCTTAAGGCAATCTTTTTAGAAAAAAGTTTCTTGGTGAAGAAACTGTTGCCTCTAAGGTTGAACTTGATGAAGTTCAATGATAGAAAAATCGACACTTGTAGCTAAACCTGAGTCAAATTTGATTAGATCAAATTCAGAGCCTAGTGTACCTACACCATTAAGGCGATCCGGTAGAATACTGCATCATCTGAATAGATACTATGATTTCTTGATCTAGGATGGTGATCCCATCAATCTCAATGAGAATGATAAGGATCCAATCACTTATATGGATGCTATGCAGAGATACGATTCTAAGAAATGGCTTGAGACCATAAAATCCAAAATGGCATTCATGAAGGTCAATGATGTGTGGACATTGGTTGACCCACCCGAAGGGGTTAAACCCATTGGATGTAAATGGATCTTCGAAAAGAAAAGGAGCACAGATGGAAAGATGGAGACCGATAAAGCCCATCTAGTTGCCAAGGGGTATCGTCAACATTATGGTATTGAGTATGATAACACGTTCTTCTCTGTGGCAATGCTCAAATCCATTTGGATTATGCTTGCGATTGCTGCCCATTTGGACTATGAGATCTGGTAGATGGATATGAAGACAGCTTTCCTAAATGGAGAATTGATTGAAGAGATATATATGATACAACCTGAGGGGTTCATATCTACAGATAAGTCCAAGATGTGCAGACTTAAGAGATTCATTTATGGACTGAAGCAGGCATCTCGAAATTGGAACATGCATTTTGATAAAGTGATCAAAATGTATGGCTTCATTAAGAATGGAGAAGAATCTTGCATTTATAAATAGACAAATGGTCCAACAGTAGTATTTCTTATCTTATACATGAATGACATTTTCTTAATCGAGAATGACATCCCGACACTGCAGAAAATAAAAGTTTGATTGTCATCATAGTTCTTCATGAAGGACTTGGGTAAAGCATTCTATATCCTAAGGATGAAGATCTATAGGGATAGATCTAAAAGGATGCTTGGTTATCCCAGTCTACGTACATACATACTATACTGAAGAGATTTAGTATGGAGAATTCTAAAAAAGGCTATCTCTCGATAGGTCATGAAATTTCTCTTTCTAAGAAGGATTTTCTGACAACTCCTAAAGAGAGAGAGCATATGAGTAGAGTCCCATATGCTTCGATAGTTGGATCTATCATGTACGCCATGACATGTATGAGACCAGATGTGGCATACTCACTAGGAGTAGTGAGTAGATACTAGTCTGACCCTGGAGAAAACCACTAAAAAGTGGTTAAAACCATCCTTATGTATTTGAGTAATACTAGGGACCAATGGTGAGTTTATGGCGAGTCAGATCTAAAACATGAGGGATTTACAGATTTTAGCTTTTAATCTAACCATGAAGATAGCAGAAACATATTGAGAAATATTTTTACTCTGAATGATGGAGCTATCTGCTAAAAGAGTTCAAAGCAGCATACTATGGTAGACTCTGTTTGCGAAGCAGAGTACATCACAGCATCAGATGCTGTGAAAAAGTTGTGTGGCTGAGGAAGTTTATCACCAAGCTTAGAGTAGCATCCTTTCTAGATGGTCCGATCCTGCTCTACTACAACAGCACTGGTGCTATAGCTCAGGCGAAGGAACCAAAGGCACACCAGTGGCTGAAGCACATCCTATGCCACTTTTACTTGGTTCGGAAGATCATGGATAGAGGTGACATCGACCTTTAGAAGATCGACGCAAAGAAGAACCTAGCCGACCCCTTCATTAAAGCTCTAGCAATAAAGGAGTTCAATAATCATAAGTCGAAGATGGATATTAGATACTATGCCGAGTGGCTTTAGGACAAGTGGGAGTTGTTGAAAAATATATTCCGAAGCCAATCATCAGTCTATTGATGGTTGACCAACATTATATCTATAATCGATTCATTAATAAATAAAATATATTTTTGATATTTTTTTCATCATAAATGTATTCATCTTCTAATGAGCTTCATTATTGTGATGAAGTCCTTAAGACTATTTAGCTTTGATAAAGAGAGGATTTATCGATTAGTACTTAAATATGTTCGTGATCAAATGATAGGCTGTTAATTAGGACAACAGCGTCTATCGAGCATAGATCGTAGTATGCCATATAGGTTGGTTGTTCCTCTTAACCAAAGAGTGTGGAGACACTGATATGGTATACAGAAGAGATGTATGGGTACATCATCATTGAACATGACCAACTATAGAGCATTCTGCTATCGAGAATGTCATTGATGGGATATAGGTATAAGTATCCCTTAGATCTAAGATCACCTTAGTGGCTTGCAAGCAACTCACTATGCTTTGGTACTGGACTAACTAAATTTTTAATATAGTAATGGAAGACTTCTGAGCATAGTCATATACTTGCAAAGTCAGAGTATAATCAAGATAGAATTGACCACTCCAAGAGTTGGAGAAGAATGTATCACTATATTTCAATATAGCAAAATCTTGGCTCGGGTAATCCATCAGATGGATTTGATATTTTAAAATATAATGTGGACAATCTAATTAGAGTTGACAGTTGAACTCTGAGGTATCCTATGAGCATTTTGGTCAAGGGGATGAATTATATGGAAACTATATCCGCATGGGTTCTAAGGATGTTGTTCTACACATTCGATCTATCCGATCGTCGGATATCATTGCTAGATGGTTACTTCGATTGGTACAAAAATTTATTTCTATGCTATCAGTTTAGATTTGGATCTATGAGGTTACATATATTAGAGCTCAGGATCCAATCGGATGGTTGATCAATGATTAAGAATCATTCTAGGGTTAAACGATCAATACGATTGATGTTTAACCTAGCACAAGTGTTGCAGGAGGATCGATTAGCAATTTGATTACTAATTAGTTTAATTTTATTAATTTAAAGGGCTAAAATTAAGTTTAATTAAATATAATTTAATTAGATTTGATTTTGGCTCGATTGGATCAAGTCTAATTGGCTTATTGGATAAGCCAAGTGCAAGAAAAAACTAGTCCTAGTTCAACTAGGACTTAGGTCAATCCAATTTTCTAATTTGATTAAAAAATTAAATTAGAATTAAATTTAATTTAATCTAATTTAATCAAAATTTTAATTGGATTAGAATCTAATTTAATTTGGTTGACTTGGTTTTGATTTAATTTGGTTTGAGAAACTATGTTTGACCAAGTCATAGATGGAATCCTAGTGAGACTAGGATTACACTTTGCGCCACCTTAGCCCTCCACGCCCTCCATGCCTATTTTTTAGAAATTTTTCATGGAAATTCTCTTTTCCCTGATCTTCACGCATGCCTCCTCTCTCCCTTCCTTTCTCATATGGTAATTTGCTGGTTGACCAAGTCAAAAAGAGATGTAAGTTTTGATCTAGGATTCTATGAGATAGAATCCTTATAAACTAAAACACCTCCTTCTAATTATGCCACCCACACCTTCATTATTTTCTCTAAATTCCATGGTAAAAGAAGAAGTTTTTGTGTGCCCCTATTGTTTGTCCACGGTAGGAAATAAGGTGGGAGCACCCAAGAGTTGGGTGCCCCAACAACTTGCCATATTATGTCCTTTCCTTGTCTAAGTTTTTAACCAAACTTGGACTCTACATATCTTTTTATTTAGGATAAATTTATCCTAATTTTTTCATGAAATATAGATCATTAAGATAGCTTTGAGACATATATAAATTAGGGAGAGAAAACCTCTAGGCATTGGGTTTCCATAGACACAAAACTAGGTGTCTAGGTGAGAGAAAAGAGAAGAAGAAGAGGGTCTTCTTCTAGGGCTATTTTGATTTTCTCTTCTCCTCCTCCTTTTGAGATTTTTTTTGAGAGAGTCTCAGATCTAAAATCTCTCCTCCTTCTGATATTTTGGAGAATCCAAGTCTTGAAGAAGAAAGTATCGAATTAACCATCAAAGAGAGATTAGCATAGTACTAGCATACTGTATTAATTTTCTGCAGCAGGATCTTAGATCATGTTCGTGAGCTCGTGTGGATGACTCCTAGAGGTTAGATGCATGTGCGGATCATGACTTAATCCTCAAGCTTGGATCAATAAATTAGAACATCTAACTTGCTCAAGTATCAGATCTAATCTATTATTCTATAGCCACATTAGATGTAGTATTATAGAATGTTGATGAGATCAATATGTTAATCTTTCCTTTGTATTTTTAATTTTTGATTTAATATCTGAAGGAAGAAATCCTAATTTTTTGGATCAGATTCATCCAGATCTGATTGGATCAAGAAAAATATTTCAAAAAATTTTTTTTAATCTAGATTAGATCTGAGATATTTTAGATCTGATTTTATAAATCTAATAAAATAAAATAAAAGTAAATTAAATTTGATTTAATTTTGTACCTTTTATTATCTTGTAATGATCCTATTGATTGTCTGAAGTTCTGGATCTAGCCACGCAAGTGCCTGACCTCTATCGGTATCCACTTGGACTGGATCTGAAGATCTTCTCCTTCTTTATCACCTCTCCAAATATCAAATTTGGATCTAATTTGGAGGATCTTCAAAACTTCTTTTGAAGATCTGGAATCGTCTCTTGCAGCAATGCTACCTTCTTCCTTTCTCGTCACCTTTTTCTTGCCTGGATGGCCCCAAACTAGAGCCTAAATCTCCTTTTGGCATGGAGAGAAGAAAGGAGAGAAGATGGCATGGAGGAGGAGAGGAGAGGCAGCCTTGGGGCATTGGCTATTAGAGATTTTCATCAAGGCTTGGCGCAGATAAGGTCTTATTTATAGACCTGCTACGATCCAACAGTCCACATCATTCCCGAACCAATCACAACGCTTTGTGAAATCAGATCTAAATCTGATTGGTGGGATGACATCACCTGATCCAATCCTTAGATGAGAGCCCTCTCAAATCATCCTTAGGTGGTGCCTAAGACTGATCAAAGTGGTTCTTAGGTGAACTCCTAATTGGAATCCAAAAGGAGACCTGGAGTCCCATCTGTCCAACTGGGACTCCTAGGCGCCTATCCAACTTGGGCGCACGCCTTCCTAGGCATGTGCCCCCTTCTTTGCCAGGTTCTAGGCAAGGGGACAAGGCCCCCACCAGCTCTCCAATAGGTGCATGACATGTGAAAAGTCAAAGTGTCAATGGTCAAGTTTGATCAAAGGTCAACTTTTGACCAAAGTCAAAGACAAGAAATTAGGCAGGTGACCAAAAATGGCAGGTAATGTCTCAAATTTATCTCAAAATAAGACAACCTTTTCTGACTTGGACAACCTCCAGTCAGACCATAGTGAAGGCTCTGATTGAGCACAAACTCCTTTGGCTCAGTCGAGACAACTTTTAATGATAGCATAAAAGAAGAACGTTAGGTTCAATCGAGTGCTAGCACGATTTTCCTTGAACCTAATTGAATCTCATTCAGATCAATTGAACTGAATCAGTTCAATTGATGATCACCAGATTCAAACCCTTGTTTGTGTGACCCAGTTAGGTTCAGTTCTGTATGGTAATGGGATATGTCATGATCTCTATCATCGACATCATCGAAACTCCTTTCGATGGATCAGAACTCTTCTGATTCGAACAGCTAGAATGATCGATCATCTAAATCATTCTAATTGCTCCCAAAATCCACCAGTGACACCTAGCAGTATATGGTGGCAACCCATCAGAGCTGAATGCGAACCTCTTGGTGCAGCTACCTGTGTGATTAAGTTCTTCTATCTTGAGCCCCGATCAGATTAGGGTTAAGGTGAACTCGTCAAACCCTATTTTCTGTCATATGATGTAATCATTCGATTCAAGTCCGATGTGAAAATCTAAATAGAAACTCTTTCTATTATTTCACTCTACCATGGCCATGGGCTTCTGGACTTGATTCTCATGATCATCATAGGGCTGCTCCTCTATCCACCGAGGTAGATAGATTCCATCTTGATGCAATCCAGTTCCTACAATGAACATGCTATAGCCAACATACACCTCAGGGTTCCATATGGCTAGGAGACCGAGTAATGGTGTAGTCAAACTATAACACCCTCAAGGTGAACTGCCGATGCACCTCAGGTCAAAGAACCAGACACACTACTGCAGCATCGAGTCAGTCATTGACGAGAAGGTAGACTTCCTTAATGACTACTCGAGGTGGTCACGCTCAGTGCCCTCATTCTCTAACGAGTACCTATACTCTCGCTCCGGTGTCTCTACACCATTGTAGACTCAAGACTCATCTACTATAAGAGAAGCGATTGTACACCAACCTTCCGGATCAATCACCATCCTCATGATGATCCTATGGTCAGGAGCATTTTATGAGTTAATAATGATTAAATTCATGTCTTAAATTTTCAACTCTTGAAAATATGAATTATCATTACCATTAACTCAAAGGATGTATCACAGACACTAAATACACATATGTGATAGAAAATAATCCCATTTTATTATTTATAGTCAAAATTATAATTTTGCCCCTTAGAAGTGTATTACAAGTGTCAGCCAATTCTGGCTTCTAGGGCACATATATCTAACAAACTCCCACTTGACCTAAAGCCAATTGGCTACAAATCTAAGTCCCATCTTCTCAAGGTGGGCTTCGATCTTCTACTGGCCCAACGACTTTGTAAGTGGGTCTGCCACATTGTCTGCAGGAGTCGACTCTCTTGACCTCGACGTAACCCTTCTCGAGGTAATCGCGGATGAGGTGGTATCGCCGCTCGATGTGCTTGGATTTTTGATGAGACCCTGGCTCCTTAGCAAGGGCTATGGCGCCATTGTTGTCGCAGTATAGAGGAATGGCATCTGATGGCATCACTTCCGATCTTTGTGGCAAACTTTTTATACCAGAATGCCTCCTTCGTAGCTTCTGATGCAGCGATGTATTCTGCTTCCATGGTGGAATCTGCTATCACTGTCTGCTTGAAACTCTTCCAACTGACAGCACCACCATTGCACACAAACAGACTCTTAGATGTCGACTTTCGATCATCTATATCGGACATAAAATCCGAGTCTGTATATCCCTGGACTTGGAGTTCTCCATTACCAAAAACCAACAACATATCCTTAGTTCTTCTCAAGTACTTAAGGATACATTTCACAGAAGTCCAGTGTTCTTCACCTGGATTTGACTGATATCTGCTTGTGACACTCACAGCATGGGCTATATCAGGTCGTGTACATAACATGGCATACATGAGGCTCCCTATTGCTGAAGCATAAGGGATCTTGCTCATGCATTCTATTTCCTCAGGTGTGCTAGGGCACATCTTCTTGGAAAGATGAATGCCATGTCTGAAGGGTACCAAACTCCCCTCTTAGAGTTTTCCATACTAAACCTCTTTAGTACTTTCCTCTATGTACATCTTCTGTGAAAGTCCTAGCATCCTATTCGGTCTATCTCTATAGACCTTAATTCCTAGAATAAAGGATGCTTCTCCTAGGTCTTTCATGGAGAATTCTTTAGGATAACCATATTTTGACTATGTCAACATGGGAATATCATTCCCAATAAGGAGGATGTCATCCACGTACAATACGAGGAAGACAACAGCGCTCCCACTGACCTTTTTGAAGAACACATGGTTCCTCCTTCATTTTTGATGAAACCAAATAATTTGATCACATCATTGAAATGAGTGTTCCAGCTCCGAGATGCTTGCTTAAGTCCATATATGGACCTTTGCAGCTTGCATAACCTTGTGATCAGTATCACTGGATGTGAAACCTAGCGGCTGTTCCATATAGATATCTTCCTCAAGATATCCATTTAAGAATGCCATTTTCACGTCCATTTGCCATATTTCATAATCGAAATAGGCTGCAACAGCAAGCAATGTGCGGATGGATTTTAGCATAGCTACTGGGAAAAAGGTATCCTGATAGTCAATGCCTTCGCGTTGACTATAACCTTTTGCCACTAATCTAGCTTTGAATGTCTCCACATTCCCATCTGCACCAATCTTTCTCTTGTAAGATCCATTTACACCCAATAGGTACTATACCTTCTGGTGGATCTACCAAGGTCCAGACTTGGTTTGAGTGCATCGAGTCAATTTCTGACTTCATTGCCTCTAGCCATTTCTCGGAGTCGATATCTGATATCGCCTCGTTATAGGTTTTGGGATCATCACCATGAATCACCATTACCTATGAGGAATATTTTCTCTACATTTTCCTCTGAAATAATACCTAAGTATCTCTCAGGGGATGGGAAAACTCCTTTTCCGATCTACGAGGTGGAGGAGGTAGTGATTGTATTGGCTCAACCTGATTTGGTTCCATTTGGTCCTTAGCTCGTTGCTCTTGTGAGACTTTCTCATCGAAGCTTGATCTGCTTTCCAATGCCGCTATCTTGAATAAACTATTTTTCAAGAAAGATGGCATGTCGACTCACAATCACATTGTGATCTTCTGGAATGTAGAAATAATATCCTAATGACTCTTTAGGATATCCTATGAATCGAGCTCTAAAGGACCTAAACTCTAACTTGTCCGCTTGTTGTCTTTTGACATGAGCCGGACAACCCCAAATTCTGAGATGACTCAGACTTGGTTTCTTACCATGCCATATCTCATACGGTGTGGTAGGAACGATTTTAGAAGGAAATCCCTATTCAGTAAGTATAATTGCAAGTTAACAATGAGTGTCCCCAAAGAAAATCAGGAAGGTCTGTGAAGCTCATCATGGATCGAACCATATCTAATAGGGTCCGATTTCTCCATTCTAAAACCCGTTGAGTTGAGGTGTTCCTGGTGGAGTCCATTGAGAGACTATGCCATTTTCTTTAAGATAGTCTAAAAATTCTTGACTAAGGTATTCACCTCCTCGATCTGATCGAAGAACCTTAATGGGTTTTTCAATTTGCTTTTTCTACTTCATGTCTGAATTCTTTGAACTTTTCAAAAGCTTCAGACTTGTGTCTCATAAGATACACATACCCATACCTAGATAAATCATCGGTAAAGATTATGAAGTAGACAAAATTGCCTCTAGTCCGGCACATCAAATGGGCCGCACACATCAGTATGTACTAGGGCAAGAAGATCCGTGGCCCTTTTCCCCATGTCCTAACAAAAGGGAGCTTTAGTCATTTTGCCATTGAAGACAAGATTCACAAATTGGATATGACTCAAAAGTCAATGGACTCAATAGCCCAATTTTTCTCCAATTTGTTAATCCTATCTTCTGCTATATGACCTAATCTTAGGTGCCATAGATATCTATCATTTGGACTATCCCTAGGTCATTTCATAGGCATTCACATTTTGCTCGATAGTTAAAAATAGATACATCAATATGTAACTGATAAAGATCCATTAATAAGGAAATCCATTTGCAATTTTATTTCTTTCATAAAGAATGTTACAATGGTCCTTAAGAAAACTAATTACATAGCCTTCTTAGTGCTAAGCATGAAAAAGAAATCAAATTTCCTGCTTGCTGCAGGCACATAATAACAGTCTTTTAATACTAAGTCTAAACCAGATGGTAGTCGAAGAGGATATGTTCCCACGGCCATTGCAAGCAACTCTTGCTCCATTTTCGATGCGTAGGATCATCTCACCATCCCTCAGCCTCCTGCTATCCTCAAGATCCCTGCATGGAAGTGCACAAATGAGCACTAGAACCAGAGTCAAGCATCCCAACTGGATGCAGAAGAAATCCGTAAGGTTAGACTCAATAACGAGCATACCTCCAGAAGGACCTGCCTCCTTCTTATTCTTCAGGGTGGCCAGGTAAGTAGGGCAGTTCCGCTTTCCAGTGGCCATCATTGTTGTAATGGAAACACTTTCCTTTATTAGTGGCCTTCTTCTTCAGCTCTGTCTTTTTCTTCTTTCCTCCTTCCATCCTTCTGCTTTTTCACAGACTTCTTCTTCTTTTCCAAAAGACTTTCTCTTGGAAGAAGTCCGTTCCATAGCAAGCACTGAGCCTTTAGAACCTTTCATAGAAAGCTCAGCAGTAACCAGCATGTTCATAAGTTCGGTCAGAAAATTTTGAAGTTTATGCATATGGTAGATTCATGATGAACTGCCCATATGCATCAGTCAAGGATTGCAGAATTATATCATTCTGCAAATCCAAGTCCAACTTCACTCCGAGCTTCTCAAGCTCTTCCAAGTCCTTGATCATCATCAGACAATGATCTTGGACTGACTGCCCATCATGCATTTTAGCCTTGAAAAAGTCGTTTAGTGACTTGATACTTGGCTGCGCGACTCTGTTCACCAAACATCTCCTTGTAGGTGAGCCAACATTTGGCGAGCAGTTCTAATATCTTCATGTTGGTGCTGAAGCTCATCAGACATCGAGCCCAACATGTAGTATCTGGCCTTATTATCTTCGTCTGTCCACTTATTCAGAGATGCTCTCTGTTCAGTGGATGGACGAGCTGGTAAGGTGGGAGGGTCCTGGTCCAATACATGAGTTAACTTCTCGAAACCCAAAATAATTTTGAAGTTTCGAAGCCAATCCTTGTAAATTGGTTCGGTCAGTCTATGGGTGTCCAGGATACGTGCTAGTGGATTGGACGCAGACATTTTTCTATAGAGAGTCAAAGTTTCTAGTTAGATATTGTAATTAAGACTTGACCAATTTATTTAAAAATTTTATTTTTAAATAAATTAGCTCTCCACTATTTTCTCGGATCCCTACACTTCCCTCTGTAGAGATGCAAAAATCTCCATGATTAATGATTTCTAGTGGGTGGTGCGGTCCCACCAACTGACTCATCACCTCACCTAACAGTTATTGGTGATGGGTTAGCCAATGAGTGAACAACTCTTGTTCAATGATTCTCTAATCATGGTGCACCCAAACTTGGTCTCTAATTCATGAATCTCACCATGTCCAGAAATATTGATCCACTCCTTAGTTAAGTCAGACCCACCATTTGCATAGATTGGATTCCTAATTGAGTCTCTCACCGTATCCAGAATATTGAGCCCAATCCATCCTCCAGCCTGTAGCATCCAATGCCTAATAGACATGGTTGCATCTTTCGGTGCAACTGAACCACTGTAACTAGCTGAGAACAATCAACCCCAAAAGGGCCCGCACATCTACAATGGTGGAAGACCTTAGACTTAATCTTTTCTTAGGGAGATTTGATTTAGGTCTCATTAAACTAGACTTGACATAGTCATAACCATTATGACTAACCTAGTGGCATGGGTTAGCTCGGATTATTGACCACCTCAGATCAGGAACTGAGTCAACAAATATGGCTAGGTAAGTGAGATCGATGGAAGGGATATGCCATTAACTCGACAAGAATGCATTCGAGTCGAGTAGCTCTCCAATTAAAAATTAGTCGGTCGTATCTGCCAAACTTACCTTAGACACCAAATTATTGAGCCAGAACCAATCGGATTAGCCTACAATCCAGACTCTAACCATTGAGCCTAATTAGGTCTTAGCTTGATCGATCACTCACATGACTCGATCTTGACCCAGACTTAATCCTATTAGGCTGGTCAATTTAAGCATTGTTGATCCCATCTAACCAACTCTTGATTCGGTTTGATCAACCGCTTAGACCTAATTGAGCTACCCAAGCCCGAACCCAATTTTATGAATATGTCTTAGATCTAAAATTCTCAATTTTAGACCTAATTATATATTTCATAAACTTAATTCTTAATTAAGTTTAGGGTTCATAAACAAAATATGTAAATAAATCCTAGGGTTTCAGGATCTAGGGTTTTGCAGAAAGTAAGTTTTTGATTTTTGATTAAGGACGAACGCAGCACCCCTACACATCATAAGAACACCCCATCGAATGGAAGGAGAGGGCATTTAAATCCTACTTTGTTCTTATGACCAGGACGGCCAAGGGGAATGCCTTAATCAGGAAAATATAATAACTACAAAAACTAGTTAGATCTACATCATATATCTCATATATAAAATTGATCTAACTTATGGCATATTTTGCATACATCTCATGTATCATATCATGCATATTTTTAGATCTAAATTATCTCATAATTATCTAAAAAATTAGATTTAAATTGATCTACATCAAAATAAATTCTAATCTAGATAATTATGTAGAACTATTCTACAAC
Source organism: Cocos nucifera (assembly GCA_006176705.1). Taxonomy (NCBI): domain Eukaryota; kingdom Viridiplantae; phylum Streptophyta; class Magnoliopsida; order Arecales; family Arecaceae; genus Cocos; species Cocos nucifera. The sequence continues at coordinate 202,820 of QRFJ01002156.1, read as the reverse complement.
TAGTCTAAACATGCATCTATCATATCTCATATGAATCAAAAATTAAATAATTTTATTTACTATTTTTTAGATCATTATTATAATAATTATAATATCAAAAAATAGTAAATAAATAGATCTAAAATTATAATTAATCAAATTAAATTATAATCATGCAAGACTATGTATAGAACAATTCTATTTTACAACTAGTCATGCATCTTATAAAACTTAGATCTAAATTATTTAATTTTAATTTTTCTAATTTTAGATCTAATCACATCTCATGTGATATCTAAAATCATCTAATTATTATATTAAAATAAATTTAAAATTAGATCTAAATAATTTATTAGAACCTTGGCTCTGATACCAGTTGAAGGAGAAAATCCTGATTTCTCGGATCAGGTTCGTTCAGATCTGATTGATCAAGAGAGATATTTTAAAAATTTTTCTTTTAAATCTAGATTAGATCTAAGATATTTTAGATCTGATTTTATAGATCTAATAAAATAAAATAAAAATAAATTAAATTAAATCTAATTTAATTACCTGATTTGGGTATTAATCCTATTGATGATCCTGCTGATTGCAGCTAAAGGTTCTGGATCTAGCCATGCAAGCGCCTGGCCTCTACCGATATCCACTCAGGTTGGATCTGAAGATCTTCTCCTTCTTTATCACCTCTCCAAAAATTAGATCTGGATCTGATTTTGGAGGATCTTCAAAACTCCTTTTGAAGATCAGCAGTCATCTCTTTGCAGCAGTGCTGCCTTCTTCCTTTCTCGTCGCCTTTCTCTTGCTTGGATCGCACCAACTGGAGCCCAAAACTCCTTTGGACATGGAGAGGAGAGAGAGAGCTAGAAGATGGCATGGAGAAGGGAGAGGGTCAGCCTTGTTGGCATTGGCTATTAGAGATTTTCATCAAGGCTTGGCGTAGATAGGGTTTTTATAGACCCTGCTGCGCCATGCAGTACCACATCATCTCGGCCAATCACGTTGCTTCGTGCAATCAAATCTAAATCTAATTGGTGAGATGATATCACCTGATCCAATCAGATGAGAGCCCCCTCAAATCATCCTTAGGTGGTGCCAAGATTGGTCAAAGCTGAGTCTTAGGCGTCTTCCTATGTTGATTCCAAGAAGCAACCTGGAGTCCCATCTGTATGGGACTCCAAGCGTCCCTATCCATGGGCACACGCCTCCCTAGGCATGCACCCCTCCTTTCCAATTTTTAGCAAGGGGATAAGCTCCTATCTGCTCTCCTATAGATGCATGACACATGGGTAGATGTCTAAGTGTCAAAGGTCAATGTTTGACCAAAATCAAAAGACAAGAATTAGCAGGTGACGAAAAATGCTAGGTGTTGTTTCAAATTTATCTCATAAATTAAGACAACTCTTTTCAAACCTGGACAAGCTTCAGTCAGACCAAGTAAAGGTACCTGAGTGAGCACAAATACATTTGGCTTAATCGAGACAACTTTTAATGATAATTGAAGGAGAACATTAGGCTTAATCGTGTGCTAGCATGAATTCCTTGAATCTAATTGAATCTAATTCAAATCAATTGAACTGAGTTAGTCTAATTGATGATATCGAGATCTAAACCCTTATTTGTGTGACCCAGTTAGGTTCAGTTTTGTATGGTAATGAGATATGTCACAATCTCTATCATCGACATCATCGAAACACCTTCCGATGGATCAAAACTTTTTTAATTCAGACAACTAGAATAATCGATCATCCAAATCATTCTAATTGCTCCTAAAATCCACCAATGATACCTAGCAGTATATGGTGGCAACCCATCAAAATTGAAAATGAACCTCTCGGGCAAGCTACCGTGTGATTAAGTTCTTCTATCTTGAGATCCGATCGGATTAGGGTTAAGGTGAACTTGTCAAACCCTAATTTTTGTCATATGATTTAATCATTCGATTCAAGTCCGATGTGAAAACCTTAATAGAAATCCTTTCTATTATTTCACTCTGTCATGGCCATGGGCTTATGGACTTGATTCTCATGATCATCACAGGGCAGCTCCTCATCTATCGAGGTAGATAGATTCCCTCTTGGTGCAATCCAATTCCTACAATGAATATGCTATAGCCAACATACACCTCAGGATTCCGAATGGCTAGGAGATCGAGTCATGGTATAGTCAAACTATAACACCCTCAAGGTGAACTATCGATGCACCTCAGGTCAAAGAACCAGACACACCACGGCAATTTTGAGCCAGTCATCGATGAAAAGGTAGACTTTCTTATGACTGCTCGAGGTGGTCACGCTCAGTGCCCTCATTCTTTAACGAGGGTGTCTCTACACCATAGACTTAAAACTCATCTACTATAAAGAAGCGATTGAACACCAATCTTTCAAATTAATCCCCATCCTCATGATGATCCTACGGTCAGGAGCATTTTATGAGTTAATAATGAAAATTCTTATCTTAAATTTTCAACTCCTGAAAATAAGAATTATCATTATCATTAACTCAAGGAATGTATCACAGACACTCAATACATAATTATGATAGAAAATAATCTATTTTATTATTTATAGTCAAAATTATAATTTTGCCCCTAGAAGTGTATTACAAGTGTTAGCCAATTCTGACTTCTAGGGCACTCATATCTAATAATATAATGCCTTAATCATATAATAAATCTTAGATCTAGGATGTCTTCATGTTTATTTAAATAAATATTTGATTTATTTAAGTCTTCTGCTGTAAGATCTTGAAAAGGTTTCAAAATCTACCAGTGAAATGCTAGATCTGGTTCCTTCACAAAATACTTCCTTAGTCCCACATTGCCTACAAGAAAATATTCCAGCCCTCCAACACCTATTTAAGGATCCCTAGGCCATTAAATCAAAGCATCTTCAATCATGAAAAGATGATGGTACAAGTTAGAGCTATGCTTGGATTCAAGATTGCTTCGAGGTAGATGATTAGAGCTATGCTTGGATTCAAGATTGCTTCAAGGCAGATGATGCCAAGAGAAAGAGCTGGACTTCTATACCATCTCAATGCCAACACCGATCCAAGATCAATATTAGCTTGTTTTTAATTTTTATTTTATTTTTTTTCTTTTTAAATTCTATGTATTAAAATTTTGAATTAAATTTTAATTAATGAAGAATTTACTTTTTAGCTATTTAAATTCCATGCACTTTATTTTTATTATAAATTTAATTATTGCTCTTTAATTTTATTACAAGTGGATGCTAAGATCTAGGTAGTAGATCTTAGTACCAAAATTTATTTTCATGCTATTTTACTTTTTACTTTTTAATTTTATGTAAATTTTATATTTTAACTTTAATTTTATTTTAATTTTTTTATAAAAATTAAAGATTTTAAAACTAAAACACTGCCTTCTCTATGGATTCGACCTGACTCACTACTTACTACCTATTTTTAATCAATTTAAGAAGTTAGAATTAAACAGATAAACATGGTGTCCAAACGATAACATCATACTTTTATCAAAGATTTGCTTGCATCCTATGAATTTTATTCCTTCAAGTGGATCAACTAATATCCATACATCATTGACCTTCATGGACTTCATTCTGGATTTCATGGCTTCAAGCCATTTCTTAGAATTGGATCTCTACATTGCATCCATGTAGATGATTAGATCCACATCATTCTCAACAAGTTTGATTAGATCTCCATCCCAGACCAAGAAATCATAATATCTATCCGACTAACATGGTACTCTATCAGTTCGCCTTAAGGATGCAAGTATATTAGGCTCTGAATTTGATCTAATCAAATTTGATTTAGGTTTGCTACTTGTGTCTATTTTTCTACCTATCAAACTTCCTTAAGTTCGACCTTAGAGGCATTAGTTCCTTCATCAAGAAATTTTTTTTCTAAAAAGATTGCCTTAAGACTGACAAACACCTTTTGTTCATCAACGAGGTAGAAATAATTTTTTTTGCTCTCTTTTGGGTATCCTATAAAAATGCACTTGTTAGATCTAGGTCCAAGCTTGTCTATCATTAAATGTTTGACATACACCGGACACCCTCAAATCCTAAGGTGCAAGAGTTCTGGCTTATGCCATGTCCATATCTCATATGGCATTTTAGCCACGAACTTGCTTGGAATTCTATTTAGAATATAATAAGTCGATTCGAGTACATATCTCCAGAAAGAGATTGGTAGATTGATAAAGTCCATCATGAATCGAAATATGTCCAACAAGATCTAATTCCTCCTTTCAGACATACCATTATGTTATGGTATTCCAAGGGGAGTCCACTAGGAGAGAATCCCATTATCTTCTAGATATGTCAGAAACTCACTAGAAAGGTACTCACCCTCGTGGTTAGACTGAAGGGTTTTAATACTTTTCTCAATTTGTTTTTCTATCTTATTGTAGAATAATTTGAACATTTCAAATGATTCTAACTTATATTTCATCAAGTAGATGTACCCATACCTTGATAGGTCGTCAGTAAAAATGATGAAGTAGAAATGTCCACCTCTAGTACTTAAGCTCATAGGTCCACATACATCAGTATATAATAGATCTAGGAGTTTATTGGCTCACTCATCTTTTCAATAAAAGATGACTTGGTCATCTTTCCAAGAAGATAGTACTCATAGGTCGAAAGTGATTTACAATTACCAACTTTCAAGATTTCCTCTTAAGTCAACCTGATTATTCTGTTTATGTTAATGTGACCTAGCCTATAGTGCCAAAGATAAATTTCAGATACATCATCTACTCTAGGGCATTTACCAAATGATTGACCATATTAACAAGCTATGATAAAAGATAAATTTTATTGTTCAATTATCCAACAAAAATTATAACACCATTCAAAATGATATTACTAAAATTTTTTTTTATTGAAATTTTATATCTATTTCTAGCCAGAAGGCCTATAGAGATAATGTTCAATAAAAAACTTAGATAAAATTGACATTCACTAAGAACAATAGTATGAGAATTGAATACAAGATTTATGATTTTTAAAGCTAGAATTGAAACTAGTCTTCCATATCCAACGTTCAAGAATCTCTCACCTTCTTCAAATCTCCTACTGACCTATAAATCTTGTAATAAATTACAAATATAATAAGAGCTTTCGATATCTAATACCCTAGCAGTAGTATTATATATTGAGAAATTGCAAGGAGTTATCATATAATTATCTTGCCCAGCAACTGCTTGCTTTTTTCTCAGTCAGTTCGGATCCAGGAAGGCAATGTACTGAGGATAGTTCCTCTTTCAGTGACCCTGCTTCTTGTAGTAGAAGCACTCCGCCTGGCTCTGATCAAGCTTGAATTTCTTGGTCTGACCTATTGAAAATTGTATCCTAAAATCAATCATCTAAGTTATAGATAGTTGAGCTAATTATAATTTATACTTGAATTATTATTAAATAAAATTATTATTCTAGCTTTTCATCATTTTTCTACATCTTTATTTTATGAATTCTTTTGTGATGAAATTCTCAGAACTATTTAGAATCAATAAAGGAGGATTCATCATTTAGTCCTTAAATCTATTCGTGATCAAATGATATGTGTTACCTAGGATGATAATATTTATTGAGTGTAGATCGTTGTATACCATATGGGTTGGTTGTCCTCTTAACCAAGGAGTCTGAAGATACTGGTATGGCATACACGTGAAATGTAGAGATACATTTTACTGAATGCGATCTAACTATGGATCTCTCTATTATCAAGAATTACTCATAAAGAATATGGGTATATGTATCCCTTAGACTTAAGATCACCATGATGACTTACAAGCAACTCACTGTACTTTGATATTGGAAGATCTGAATTTTTAATTCAGTAATGAAAGATTTTTAGGTGTAGTCAAGTACTTATTTAGTTAGTGCATGAGTCGAGATGGGATTGATCTCTCTAAGTGTTGGAGAAAATGCATCGCTGTATTTTAATTTAGCAAAACCTCGATCGAGGTAATCCATATGATGGATATTAAAATTTTAAATACAATGTGGATGACTTTTTTAGGATTAACAGTTAAACCCTAGATCATTCTTTAAGCATTGAGGTCAAGGAGATGAATTATATAATAATCATATGCCATAGGTTCATGAATATTGTGTTGCAACTATTTGACCTATCGAGATGTTGGGTACCACTGCTAGATGATCACATCGATTGGTATAGAAAATTAGTTTCTATGCTACTCGCTTAGTGTTCAAACCTATGGGATCACACACAATAAAAGTTTCTACCTAATCTGATGGATGATCATGAGTTCTAATGGTCTGGGACTGTGATCAAGAGTCCAACTGGACTTGGACTCTATGCTCGAGAGCCCCACCAGATTGGGACTTTGCTTTTCTGAGTCCCACTGGATTGAGACTCTATCATTATTAAAAAATTAATTAATAATTAGATTACTGATTAACTCAATTTGATTAAGCAATAAGATTTGGATCAAATTTGAGTGAATTGAATTCGATTGGATTTGACCCAATTAGGTTATGAGATGGCCTAATCGCTAAAGGAGATTGGTCCCTGATCTAATCAGGTCTGGACTTAATTAACTTTTGATTTGATTAGAATTTAATTAAGATGGATTTAGCCTAATTTGATTAAATTTATTCTAGTCAAATTGGGTTTGGCCAAATGGATTTGGATAAAATCTAATTGGATAAGTCATTGAGTTTAAATTATTTTGAATGAATCTCCCTTGCACCTTGACCTTTGACCACGCCCTTCCATGCTATTTTAGAATGTGCATGAGCTTTTCCATGCAAAAATTAGAAGTTGGTGCCCCCTTTCCTTTCCTTTGACCTGGTCCAAGTATTGGATAAGGCTAGAGATTTATCTTGAATTTTGAATTCAGGATAGTTTGTTGGAGGTTGGAACTACTCCAACCTCTCAACCTTATCACATTCCCATGCCCCTTATGAATTTTGTTGATCATTTTGTGATGTGGTCATGGAGTGGGCATGTAGAAGGAGAGTCCTTCTATGTGTTATACACCTGGTCTTTGCATTGGATGAGGATAGAATGTCTACTTGAATTTTGAATTCAAGTGGGAGGTTGAAACAACATCAACCTCCAATCCTTATCCAATCCTCATGCGCTATTCCCTTCTGATGTCACCCATTTAAAAGGGGTTTTTGAGTGGGCGTGCATGAGTAAGGAAGAGGTCTTCTAAGGGAAAAATATCAGGGCATGGGGCACTAGTTTTTGGGAATGAGAAAATCTAGAGAGAGAGAATTTCATGCACCAACTTCCTTTCTTATTTTCTCTCATGCCACTTCCTTTTTTTTCCTCTTTTGATCGCCCACTTAAGATAAGATCTAAGTGGCATATGCACAGATAGGAGAGTCCTTTCACATATGAAAAGTGGTTTCATGAAAAAATCCAAAGAGAGTGGACATGAAAGCATTTCTAGGTGCAAGGGTCTCCTAAGAGTCCTTCTGCACCCTACCTTCCTTTCTTAGACTAGATCTAAGTGAGATTCGTGGGTGATTTTTTTTGTAAAAAGAGTTTAATGTGAAAAAAGAAAGAAAAGAAAAGGGCATGAGGGATTTTGGGCATATGATTTGAGAGTCAAAAAAAAAAAAAATTCTTGAGAGTGGGGACTCCAGGGCTTCAAAGTGTGATTTATCCTAAGGTTTTGACCTAGGGTTCCAAAAGTGAGATCGAGTGCTATGAGCATTGGATCTCCACCAAATTTTTCACACCATCTCATTATCCTCCATTGTATGTCTTTTGATCTCCTGAAGTATCTAGATGATCATGAGAAGAAGATCGATCGAGATCGATCAAGATCACCCGTTGAAGGTTCCGATGAAGAGTGAGCACTCTGATGGAGCTGATCGGGATTAGAAGCTTTATGTGGACCATCTGTAGAGATCGGATGATCTATGCAGCTGCATCGTGATGTGAGGAACCTCTACCCATAATTTTTAAATTATGAAGACATTCTACCCATACTCAAGTATCATGTTTTCAACACGAGTAGGATAATAAATCCAATTTACTATTCCTTGCATTTAGTTTTTCTTATACATATATATCATATCTCGATTCTAGTGTAGGGTTCATTATGATTAGATCATAGCATGTGTAGAGTAAGTAGATTAATCTATAGTCTTCTACCATATTTTATTCAAAAAAATTTCGAATTGCATGCTTAAAACCCTGCATGTTTTCCTACATGACCCTACATAGACGTCCCAACATGCTGCTGCACCTTCTCATTCTTCTTCTTCCAGTTCTCTTCCCTTTCTTAAAGGGTCAATTACCAGAAGAAGACCCTCCCACTATATTTACCAACTTTTTATGGAGCTAGTGATCCTTCTCAAAGTTCTGCAGCAATCCCAGTAGGCCATGGTAGTTGACTATAGGTTTTGTCATTCTAAAATGAGTAAGAAAGGGGAGGAAGGACTTCGGCAAAGAATTTAGAATATCATCTTTTCTAAGCCACTTATGAAAGAAAAAGCTGAGCTTGCTCGGGTGCTCAATCATCTCAATCATACACAATACATGATCAGTGACAGACACCCCATCCCTCATCTGAGTGTTGAAGATGGCACAACTAGTCTTTTGCCTCTCAACATCATCGGGAGTGCCAAAGGACTCATTCAACATTTGAAGCATGTCCTATGGTTGAGCATTCTCAAATTTATGATTGAACTCATTGCTCAGAGCCACCAACATAATACAATGAATGGTGGTTTGGTTGTTGAGCCACTTCTGATAAGTATCTCAAACTATCCCTCACACATTCAAAGTTGGCCCGTTAGGTGTCAGATCTATCAAAATGTACAGAATCCGTTCATGCTATAGGACTATTTTCAACTTTCAATACTGATAATTATCATAAATTACTAAATAATAGCATTAAATCAAATATTATTTAATATTTATTTAAAAATTAATATTTTTATTAGTATCTTATAGAAAAGAAGCCCACCAATGTGAAGAGCTCAATTTATAGATTCTAACAGAATAAATTTCATGCAAATCGGAGCTAAAATGAAAAGTTATGAATCCCAAAAGTTTAAAATAAAAGAAAAATAAAAAAATAGGTCGGTGCATAGTGGACCGATCGATCGGTTCATGGAACTAGGTGTGGACCACCCAGCTCATCAGGCATGCCTAATCGGTGTGCGACACGTGATGGACCTAGAACCTTAAAGAGTTTACCAAAAATTTCACATGGCATATAGGGGCATTTTGGTCATTCTATCTACACAGCAAGTTTTGGTTGGCTGCGGTCCTCGATGAGCTCGATCCACGATGATCCAGTGGCATAGTGAAGCATGATCCGATAGTCCTCATCGCTCTTGATCGGCATTCAATGGTGAATACCATTTCTTAGTTTGATTAGAAAATTTCCAGCATTCTTATGCATGATCGAACAGTCGAAAACACTCCTCACGATGATCCAATGGCCTAGAATCAATTTGGGTGATAATATAAGGCTGATGCGGTGGATTTTGATGAAATTTGGGGTGTTTTATCAAGATCCAATGACCTGAACTTCAACAGACTTGAATAATTCGAGTCAAACTCTAATTTGAGTCCAATAAGGATTCATAGACTCAGTTTTTCATCTATTTAAACCTTGTTACACCAGAAATCAGAACAAAGAGACCCCCTTAGGGGAAATAGAGCCTCCAACCTCTCTATTCTCTCTTTCCTCTTCTTTCTACTCTTTTTTTTCTTTCTTTTTCTTTTCTTTTTATTTATCTAGTGATCTAAAGATGCTGGAAGTCAGAAAATTTCAAATCATAAGCAACTGATGATCAAAATTCTAAAATATAGATAAAGTCTTCGAGCATAGGTTGTATTTTCTTTTTCTTTATTATTTATAATTTTTTATGCAAAGAATAAAATATTCTCCTGTCTAATTTTAAGTTTTATCCTCTATACATGAGATCTAATATTAACATGCTTATTATTGATTGATACTTAAATAGACTATATTTATGGAGATGGGTTGTGATCAAAAGTTACAGTCCATGCTCGATTTAATAGTTTATATTAGAGAAAATTAATAAAAAGCTATGCAACTAATTTTTAATAATCAAAAGTATTGAATAATTTATGATTTCATATTAATGGATCATTATCAAGAGATATAATTCATGCTCTAAAAAAATAAATTATAATCATAACTAAATTTTTAAAAGTAATAAATTTTTACATTAAAAAGAATTTTCACAATCATGCTAGTGATGGATTCAAAATTTTAGAATATTTTTAATTTATTCAAAACTATAATTAATTAAGTAGTTGCTTTCTTTTAATTTGCTAAATTATAATTTACTTATTTAAATATTTGCTTTAGAAATTAATTTAAATTTTAATTTTTTTAATAAATTGAATGTAACTTAGCCTTCAATCCCTAAAAAAATCAATACCCGACTCACCACTATCCTACTTAATATTAAAATCAAACTTAATTTTTATTTGATGCTATAACGATAAGCAGTCAAATTTTTGGCAACATTGTCCGAGATTGTAGCATGATTGCTTCAAAAAAAAAATAAAATTAAATTAAAATAGAAAATTTTAAAAAAGTTAGAAATATCAAAAAAATAATTAATATCTTTTTATTACTTTATATGCTTTTTTGCTTTATTTATTTCACTATTTTATTTTACTGCTCACTTTAGTTTATTGCCTTATTTACTTTTACTACTTTATTTTCCTGCTTTATTGCATAGTTACTTTATATTGCTTTATTTATTTATTTATTTATTTATCTAACTATTTTATATTTTTAGTTTATTATTTTCTACTTTTCTACTTCTATTTTTCATATTTTATTCTACTAATTAGTAATTTACCTTTTATTATCCATCAATTTAAATTAATTACTTAATTACCTATTATTTATGCTCTCTTTAAATTTTTGCTTTATATTGCTGCTTTATTAATTGCCTACTAGCTAGATTATTATATAGTTTAAATAATTATCTTATTTTATATAATTAATTTATTTTTTTATATATCTTAAAATTATTTATTATCCTAAAAGTTGATTTACTTTCTCGCTTTACTGATAGGTTACCTAGTTACTTTTTAAGCCTAGTGTAATTTATTTTCTAATTTGCTTGATTCTCTAAACTAATTTAGATAAAATCTAATATAGTTAATTTAATTTTTTTCTTGCTTTACATAACATAATATAACAAAAAAATAAATACACCTCATAATACATAATTAATATAGAGAAATTAATTAAATCTTAAAAAACTTAACATATTTAGACATCTTATTTTATTTGCATTACATATTCATAATATACTTTAAGGGCACAACCCATTAAACAAGATAAGATGGAGATTTGATCATCCTTTCTTAGCCCATAAATCACCACCCTTCATATTGTATAAACTCATATCTTAACTTAAAATCAATTAAACATTGGCCCTTAAGGATATTCGAGCTCATTAGGATAAGAAACCCTAAGAGTTAGATCAGATTAGGATTAGCCAGTTCGACTAGTGTCTAAGACAAGTGGTTTAGGGAGTCCCAAAGGAAGGTAGTTACTTAATTGGTTCCATTAGCTTTCCTAGCTAAGATAATTGATTTCTAAGAAAAGCAATGGAGGCCTCCCACCAACCATACACTTACCTGGCTAGTTGAGTGGCTAATTCTTTATCCAGAGGGCTTGAAGGTGACCTTGGCAGTTAGAAGCTGTCTAAATCCAGGTTAACCCTAGGATAGTAAGTCCATGCTTGCCTAACTTGTTTGCTATTATAATTCAAACCCTAATTAAAACACTCTCTTCTATCATCCTTAGATCTAGGATCCTTTAGATTCTCATCTTTAGAATTCTCTCTCTTTATTATTTTTCTTTATTCTTTAAAATAAATAACAAACAAAGATGAATTTTTATGCTGAGCTATCTAGTAGAATAGATCGTTTAGAAACCAATAGAAACTCTTCATATCCATCTTTTCCTCCTGCATAATAATTTTGTGCAATTTGTTCGAGCCCCACCTATTATGCAAGTGAATACCCACATCGATTTCCTGAGAATATAGAAGTTTATTAGGATCAAATCCAAATAGCCTATAGACCAGAAAATAACCAATACTTTAACACTTATAATCTAGATTAGGGGTCTTAATCAGATTTTTCATGGCAATCACAACCAGTGGTTACCCCGGTGTCACAAAGATCCACTTTCATGGATGCACATTATGATATGCCCTACCCACATTATCAATCCTATCTAAATAACAATGAGTCAACTTGTGAGGAGAGGATTTAGCAAGCAGTAGACAAACTAGAATTTATCAATTAACTATTGAATAATCTAGAGGAACAAAGGCTTAATTCTTTAGAAAAATAACTAGAAATCATGATAAAGTCACAAAATGACCTTATGCAAACTTTTAAAGAACTAGAGAAGCGAGGGCTTACATTCAATCAGCATAAGGAAAGAGAATTGCCCAGTCAGCTCGAGAGTGATCCTAAGAAACCATACATGACTAGAAATTTTAATATCCCTATAAGATTTTTTGAATAATTAGAGATAACTCCAGAAAATAATATGGTCATAGAACACCCTTGCATAACTAAAAAGATCCTCCTAGACCATATTACTAAGGCAAAAATATATAGAGAACCATTTACATCATCATCTCCTTTATCTATGGTCACAGAACAACCTAGCAAAACTGAAAAGATCCTATTAGACCATATAACTGAGGTAGCAAAATATAAAAAAGACCAAGAATGGTGGGATGAACCAATTCCATCCCCTTACTTATATATGGATCCATTCCTAAGAGCTCTAGAATTATCAATTTTTTTTAATAGGGATGGACAAATTGATGAGATGATGAAATTAATAGAGACTTCCCAAGAACCATAAATGAATAACACATTAGAGGAAGCTTTACCCATAATTCTTTCCCAAAATTCATTAAATCCCTTCTTAGCTCATTATGAGGTGGATGATTTTGATGATGATAGGTACAATACAAATGTTAGTGAGCAAGTAGATACACCCTACCCTAAAACCACCTCATCATGGATAGAAAAACTTAAGCAACCACCTAGCCCACCAATAGCTTTCTTGTTAGAACCATCAACTGACCTAGAATTGAAACTACTTTCTGATATACCTACAGACACACTACTAGTGATACCCACCCAGGAAGATAAACTTATAGGTATTCTAAAAGCTCATAAAGAAGCTATAGGATGGGATGTTGCTGAAATGAGGGATAATGATTTTAAGCCCAATTTTTCTATATTCGGCACTACTTTTGAAGATTGTCTCTAAAATTTATCAACAATATTAAAATGATGTATGGAGGCAGATTTAAAATTAATTTAGAAAAAGTGTCATAATTAGGAATAATTGATACCGAGACACATTAGATTCGAAAAAGAGAATGGGGTAGATCAGGTTATAATTAAAAAAATTTCTAAACCATCACTCCTGATTTCAGCCTAACACACATAATTCCTTTCTAATTATCATAAATACTATAATAATAATAAACTTTGGAATAGCATAGTTGCTTTAAATACTCTATTGATCAAAGCTAAGACTAATCATTGAAAAGTATTCTATGAATGATTTACTGCCATAATGATAAGGCCTCCTACTTGGCCTTATCTTTTTGGAATCCTGAAGGATGTATTAAAATTATTTGTACCTAAAACTCCTTCATAGGGTAGCAACCTAGCTTTTTGCATCTAAATTTTTTTTTTATTTTTGGTTTACCTTTCTTTTAGGATTAAGTTGGGGAAAAAACTACAAAACCCATGCTGAACGAAGAATAAATAAACCCCAGACTGAGTCGAGAACAAAAATTTATTAAATTAGGTAAGCTCTTTTCTTTTTATTATTCTTGTCATTTATCACACTCTATTTTCCATTGAGGATAATAAAAATTAAGTTGGAGGGAAGGATAAATAAAAAAAATTTAAGTCCTCAAGTATGATAATAATTAGTCTTTTGTACCTGATTTTATTTCGATTTGAAATTTCGTAGGCATTTTAATTGATGATTGATTAATAATTTAGAGAATTTTTGAAATACTGAGACCAAATTATTAAAAAAATTTAATAAATGGTCAGGTCTAGAATAAAATAAATTTTTGAGTGATTCTAAAATTTTCTTCCAGCCTATATTCAATAAAGAATCTATTTTATTTGGATATGAGTGAAAAAAATTAAAAAAATAAAAAAAAATAAAGAGCAAGTTCTAAACATTAGTCTCCCATAGAGTAACCAGGTTCCATTGCCTAAGTAAGCAATGTTATTTAGGTCAAAAAGTGGATAATGCGAAGAAGCTTGTTATACAGTTAGTTTTAATCTATAATATATTTGACTCAAGTCAGTAAGTCTGAGAGGTGTTCTACACCTAATATCCTAAAGTCAACTAGTTTGGGAGTCATTGCTCCAAAGCTCGCTATAAGGGTCAGATAGAAAGCTTAAAAGGTTAAAACATTGCACTAGCTTAAAAAAAAAAAAATTTTAGTCCGTACTAAAGATATAGGATTTAGAAAATAAAGGTGGAAAATTGGTCAAAGAAAAGTTTTAAAATTTTATGCTCTTTACTTAACCACTATTTGGGATAGAATTAATAATCCAACGTTGTATTCTTAAATCTCTAACCAAGTATCAATAGACTTTAAGGTGATTTGAAAAAACTTTCACATCTTATCGAGTTAGTACATACTTCTAATTTTTTTTTTTACTCGAGGATGAGTAAAACTCAAGTTGGCAGTTGTGATAATTATCATAAATTATTAATTAATAGTATTAAATTAAATATTTATTAATATTTATTTTAAAATATTAATATTTTTTAGTATTTTATAGAAAAAAGTCTATCAATGTGAAGAGCTCGATTTATAAGTTCTAACAAAATAAATTTTACTCAAATCAGAGCTAAATTAAAAAAGTTATGAAGCCTAAAAGTTTAATATAAAAGAAAAATAAAAAAATAGGTCGGTGCATGGTGGACCAACCAGTCGGTCCATGGAAGTAGGCGCAGATCGCCCAGCTCAGTAGGTGTGCCCAATCGGCACATGACACGTGGTGACCTAGACCCTTAAAGGGTTTACCAAAAATTCCACACGATGTATAAGGGCATTTTGGTCTGTCTATCCAGCATGATGAGTTCTAGTTGGCTGTAGTCCTCGACGTGCTTAGTCCACAATGGTCCAACGGCATAATGAAGCACGATCCAATGGTCCTCATCACTCCAGTCGCCATCCAATGGTGATTACCATTTCTTAATTTGATTAGAAAATTTCTAGTCCTCTTATGCATGATCGAATAGCCGAAAACACTCCTAATGATGATTTGATGGCCCAGAATCAATCTGGGTGATAATATAAGGCTGATGCAGTGGATTTTGATGAAATCTAGGGTATTTGATCAAGATCCAATGGCTAGAACTTTAATAGACTTAAATAATTTGAGCCAAACTCCAATTTGAGTCCAACAAGGACTCACAGACTTTGTTTTTCATCTATTTAAATCTTGTTACACTAGAAATCAGAACAGAAAGACCCCCTTACAAGAAATAGAGTCTCCAACCTCTCTTTTCTCTCTTTCTTCTCCTTTTTTTCTTTCTTTTCTTTTTTTTCTTTTCTTTTTATTTATCTAGTGATCTAATGATGTAGGGAGCCAGAAAATTCCAAATCATGAGTAACTAAAGATCAAAATTTAGGGATGTAGATGAAGTTTGTGAGCATAGGTTGTATTTCTTTTGTAATTATTTTATATAAAGAATAAAATGTTCTCTTATCCAATTTTGACTTTTATCCTACATACATGAGATCTAATATTTACATGCTTATTATTAATTGATATTTAAATAAACTATATTTATGAAGATGGGTTGTGATTGGAAGATATAGCTCATGCTCAATTTAATAGTTTATATTAGAGAAAATCAATAAAAAGCAATGTTATGAATTTTTAAGAATTAAAGTATTGAATAACTTATGATTTCATAGAGATGGATCATTATCAAGAGATATAATTCATACTTTAAAAAATAAATTATAATCATTACTAAATTCTTAAAAATAATAAATTTTTATATTAAAAAGAATTACCACAATCATGCTAGAGATGAATTCAAAATTTTAGAATATTTTAGTTAATTTAAAATCTTAATTAATTAAGTGTTGCTTTCTTTTAATTTACTAAATTATAATTTACTTATTTAAATTTTTACTTTAGAGATTAATTTAAATTTTAATTTTTTTAATAAAATTGAACGTAACTTAGCCTTCAATCCTTGAGAAAATTGATACCTGACTCACCACTATCCTACTTAATATTAAAATTAGATTTAATTTTTATTTGATGCTGTAACAACAAGCAGTCAGATACCAGCTATTAAAATTAGGTCCTGTTAGTTTGTCATTATCTAACAATGATCGAAGCAACAAGGTAGTGCCCATAACTGCATAAAAAGAAAATAAAAAATCTAATTAGTATATGAATTATTAAGCCTAAAGACCTAAACTTTAGTCTAAAGGTTCTCCCGCTATTTTATGCAAATTGGTAGCATCTATCTCTAATTCGAGAAATTACCTTAATTTGCTAGTGCATACTAGAATCCACACATTACACATAATCCCAACTTTGGCTGGTCAACCCATGTGCATCTATGGGTAGGTTCTTAACTAATTATTTCTCTAAACAACTTCTAGCAATTAATTTTGCCCTAGAAGCCTGATCAATAGGCTTTGTCCTTCACTGAAAAGGTTCAGTTAGGTCCAACCATTAATATGACCATATTTGGTGCATCTAACCAACAAATTATTAGGCCCAACTTTGGTTGGCCAACCTAACCACTATTAGAGAGATACAACCAAATTATCATATTATGAATGATAATTAGTCGATAAGCACCAAGCCTTTGGGCCTCTAATGATTATCAAACTAATAGACCCATTATCACTCAACTTAATGGAAGGCTATGATCTAGTTATTACTATAACTATTTCATTTTAAGGTCCTAATAACTTTAGAGGATTTGATTAACTCATTTTAAGAGAAAAGAGAAGATCAACCAGCTAATCACGATCTTCCCACTGATTTCACCAAGTTAGACCAAAGAGAACTTGATTCAGACCGATCTTAGGGGCACCTAAATCAGTCACACTAATTTACCTAATTGATATGGATGAGCTCGAATCATCAAGTAATCTAATCAAAATCTAATTTACCATATTGGCTAAGTAAATATGATCAGTGGAAGGGATATGCCATTAACTTACGATAGACTGAATCTATGCGAGTAGCTCCTAATTAAAAATCACTGATTTAGATTGCTAGACTTATTTTAGACACCAACTGGTTAATTAGTTTTAATTTGATCTATCTAGTAATTTTGGGTTCGACCGCTTAGCCAAGAATCAAGTCCATTTAGTTCTCATTAAAGATATGGACTTGACCAACTATAACTATTATAATTGAATCTAGAGAGTCTTTGACCTAATCTAAATCAACACTTAGTTAGATTTGATCAATTACTCTAGTTAAGTTCATTCTTTAATCTAACCTTAGGTCTAACTCAATTAATGGATCTAATTCTTACTAACCCATTAATCCAAATTTTATGCTATTATCTTAGGATCCTTAATTCATAATTCTATATCCTAATTAACAATCCTTAATTCTTAATTAAGTTTTGCACTGATGGATCAGGGTTCAACATTTTAAAAATCACTTTTAAATTTTATAAAATATTTTTATAATCTAGTATTGTCCACTAAATGGGTCGATTCAATTTAGAAATGGGTTGGCTCATTTCATAAACAATTACTAGTTGCATGTTAGAATCTAAATTTATGTACAATACATAAAATAAAATCATAAATCTATTTTAGATCTAATCTAAATATATTCATAATTAAAATTCAAATTAAAATAATTCTAATAAAATTCTTTTACTTTTCATTTTCATGGGATATAATCAAAGTGGCACCCCTACCACCATGGAAGAATCCCATCGAATGGGGGGAGATGGCCTTTAAACTATATTTTTCTTCAATGACTAGAGGGCCATGGCAACCAACCCAATCCAATTACTTGCTATCGGATATTAAACATATCTAATATACTAATTTCTAGATTTCTAAAAGCATATATTTATATATATATCATATTAAACAACTCTTGCTCTATTACCATTGATGGAAAAGCAGTAGGGTTTCTACCAAGCATTTTGAAATAATTTTTGAAAAATTATAGTAGTTAATGTAATTATTCTAACATGCTAATGATATAATCATTAGAACACCCTACATTTAGGATCGTAATATGATATATATGTATATTATAAAAATCTAAAAATATAAAATAGTAGGTAGCAAATCCTTATTACTACTGCTACATTACTTGCATTTAGAATACAATACCTTCATACGAGTAATCGATCACCACAATCCAAACCTCAAAAGGGGAGATCCTCACATTGCGATGCAGCCACATAAAGCATCTAGTCTCTATGGATCATCCACACGAGGCTCCAGCTCCCAATCGGCTTGTTTGGAGTGCTAGCTCTTCATCGAAATCTTCAATGGCTGACATAGATCGATCTTGATCGATCTCCTTCTTCCAATTTTTTGAACACTCCAGAAGACCAACAAAGGTAGTAGGGAGGATGAGGAAGCTCATTTAAAAATTTCATGGAGTTGTGACACTCACAGCTCACGATCGCTCTTCTCGAATCCTAGGATGAAACCCTAGGGCAGCACATACCCGAAACACTGTTCCTCTCTTTCTCTAGGATTTTTCCTCTTAGGAAACTCTCGGATTTCATGCATGCAAAAGAGGGTGGATGATGCACAAAAGGACTCTTGCCAAGGCACATGCCCCCTCCATAAAACCCCTTTTTATTTTGCGCCATTCAGAGTTGAATGCATGTGGGATAGGATAGAGATGAGATTGGTTTCCTTTGAATTCAAATCATATTTGAAACCAATCTTCAACCAACCAAATTCTATCCACTAGGAGATTGAAAGAGGAGGGCATGAGGCCTATGTGCACACAAAATATTATGAGAATTCTTAATTGTCATGAATAAGAAGAGGCGGTGGTCAAAGGTTATGGCACAAGGGAAAAAGTCTAGTCAAACCAGACACTAATCTCTTATCTAATAAAGTGAAGAAAAATCAGCATTTTTTGCCATAAGATCGTTCAGATCTGTAGAAAAATTTTAAATTTTTTTTCTAATAAATTATAAATAGATCTAAGAGCTCTCAAATTTGATCCTATTGATCTAATATTAAAATAATATAAAAATAAAAATAGGAACATCAGATGTTACCTTTAGGATAAACTGCTTTTATCTTGTCGATGATTTGCCATTGCCTAGGGTTCTAGATCTAGCCATGCAAGCACTTGGCCTCTACTGAAGTCCACTCAGGCAAGATCTAGATGTGCTCTCCTTTTGAATTTGATCTTCAAAAATTAGATCTAGATCTAATTCATAGAGCCTTCAAAATAATGTTGAAGGTAGCACGCTCATCTCATGAACACGTCGCCTCTTTACTTTAGAACCTTGCACCAATTGCCTTGGATCTTCTGCTAGAGTTTTGCCCAACCTATAGGGCATGGAGAAGAGAGAGAGAGAAGGAGGAAGAAGGGGTGTGGAGACAGAGGGAGCGGTAGCACTTTGTGTTAGATATGTGTGCCCTAGAAGCCAGAATTGGCTGACACTTGTTATACACTTCTAAGGGCAAAATTATAATTTTGACTATAAATAATAAAATAGGTTATTTTCTATCATAATGTGTATTTAGCATCTATAATACATCCGCTGAGTTAATGGCAATGATAGTTCTTATTTTTAAGAGTTGAAAATTTAAGATATGAATTTTCATTATTAACTCATAAAATGCTCCTGACCGTAGGATCATCATCAGGATGGTGATTGATCCGGAAGGTTGTGTATAATCGCTTCTTTATAGTAGATGAGTCTTGAGTCTACGGTGTAGAGATACTAAAGCAAGAGTATAGGTACTCATTAGAGAATGGGGGCATTGAGCGTGACCACCTCAAGCAGTCATTAGAAAGTCTACCTTCTCGTCGATGATTGGCTCAAAGCTGCAGTTGTGTATCTGGTTCTTTGACCTTAGGTGCATCGACAGTTTACCTTAAGGGTGTTATAGTTTGACTACACCATGACTTAGTCTCCTAGCCATTTCGAACCCTGAGGTGTATGTTGGCTATGGCATGTTCATTGTAGAAATTAGATTGCACCAATAGAGAATCTATCTACCTCGGTAGACGAGGAATAGCCCTATGATGATCATGAGAATCAAGTCCATAATCCAATGGCCATGGTCGAGTGAAATAATAGAAAGAGTTTCTATTAACATTTTCACATTGGACTTGAATCAAATGATTAATCTATGATGGATATTAGGGTTTGACGAGATTACCTTAACCCCAATCCAATCGGAGCTCAAGATAGAAGAACTTAATCACATAGGTAACTACGCTGAGAGGTTCATTTTTAGTTCTGATGGGTTGCCACCATATGCTGCTAGGTATCACTGGTAGTTTTTGAGAGCAATTAGAATGATTTAGATGATCAATCATACAAGTTGTCTGAATCAAAAAAATTTTGATCTATTGGAAGGTGTTTCAATAATGTCGATGATAGAAATCATGATATATCTTATTACCATATGAAACTGAACCTAACTGAGTCATATAATTAAGGATTTTGATCTAAATATCATCAATTAGACTAACCCAGTTTGATTGATTTGAATTAGATTCAATTAGGTTCAAGGAAATTATGTTAGCACATGATTGAGCCTATTATTCTCCTTTAATTATCATTAAAGTTTGTCTTGACTGAGCCAAATATATCTGGGCTCACTTAGATACCTTTACATGGTCTGACTGGAGCTTGTCTAGGTCAGAAAAGGATTGTCTTAATTTATGAGATGAATTTAAGACAACACCTGCCATTTTTCGTCACCCGCTAAATCCTATTTCGGACGTTTGGTCAAACATTGACATTTGATACTTAGATATCTACCCATGTGTCAAGCCACCGTAGGAGTGAGTTCTTGGACCAGTCCACCTGCTAAAAAGTCTAGGCGTGCACCCATGGATAAAGCATCTAGAGTCCCGTATAGATCGGACTCCAGTTACTTTGGGGATTCTACTTGGATGGCACCTAGAGGACTGCTTTGACCCAGTCTTGGTGCCATCTAAGGATGACTCAGAGGTGCTCTCATTTGATTGGATTAGATGATGTCATCCCATCAATCTGATTTAGATTTGATTGCACAAAATGTCATGATTGGTCGAGATGATGTGGTACTGCATGGCGCAACAGGGTCTATAAAAACCTATCTACGCGAAGATCAAAGATGCTTGATCCATTGCCCATGCCACAAGGCTGCCCCTCTTCCTCCTCCATGCCACCTTCAGGTGTTCTCTCTCCTATCTATGCCCAAGAATTTTTGGGCACAAGTTTGATGCGATCCAAGCAAGAGAAAGGCGACAAGAAAAGGTAGAAGGCAGCACTGCTGCAAGAGACAACTCACATCTTCGAAAGGAATTTTGAAGATCTTCAAAATCAGATCCAAATCTAATTTTTGAAGAAGTGATCCAGATCTCCAGATCCTACCCAAGTGGATACTGGTAGAGGTCAGGCACTTGCGTGGCTAGATCCAGAGCCTCAGGCAGACATCAGGATCATACAAGATAATTAGATTACCCACAACAAGATAAAATTAAATTAGATTTAATTTATTATTTATTTTATTTTATTTTATTTTATCAAATAAATAATATTAAATCTAAAGATCTTAGATCTAATCTAGATTTAAGAGAAAAATTTTTGAAATATCTCTCTTGATCTAATCAAGATCTGAACGAACCTGACCCAGAAAATTAGATTTTTCCTTCAACTGATATCAGAGCCAGATTGCATTTTCCATTAGATCTAATTTTATTTTAATTTTAATTTAATAATTTAATGATTTCAAATATCACATTAGATATGATTAGATCTAAAATTAGAAATTAAAAAAAATTAAATAATTTAGATCTATGTTGTACAAGATGCATGACTAGTTATAGAATAGAATTGTTCTATGTATAGTCTAGCATGATGATAATTTAATTTGATTAGTTATAATTTTTAGATCTATTTATTTATTATTTTTTAATATTATAAATATTATAATAAGATTTATAAAATAAAAAATAAAATTATTTAATTTTTGTTCATATGAGATATGATGAATGCATGTTTAGACTAGTTATAGAATAATTCTACATAATTATCTGGAATAGATTTTGATTTGATATGATCAATTTAAATTTAATTTTTTAGATAATTATGAGATAATTTAGATCTAAAAATATGCATGATATGATACATGAAGATATATACAAAACATGCTTATAGTTAGATCAATCTTTTATATATGAGATATATGATGTAGATCTAACTAGTTTTATAGTTTTCATATTTCTAATTAAGGCATTCCCCTTGGCTGTCCGATCATAAGAATAAAGTAGGATTTAAATATCCTCTCCACCCATTCGATGGGCTATTCTTATGATGTGTAGGGATGCTGCGTGTTCGTCCTTAATCAGAAACCTAAAACTTATTTTCTACAAAACCCTAGATCTTACCCTAGGATTTTATTTACATGTTTTGTTTGTGAATCTTAAACTTAATTAAAAATTAAGATTATAAAATATGTTAAGTCTAAAAATTAAGAATTTTTAGATTTAAGAGATATTCATAAAATTGGGTTTGAGCTTGGGTAGCTCAATTAGGTCTAGTGATTGATCAAACCGAATCAAGAGTTGGTTAGATGGGGTCAAGAGTGTTTAAATTGACCAGCCTAATAGGATTAAGTCTGGGTCAAGATCGAATCACATGAGTGATCGATCAAGCTAAGACTTAATTAGGCTCAGTGGTTAGAGTCTGGATTGTAGGCTAATATGATTGGTTCTAGGTCAATAATTTAATGTCTAAGGTAAGTCTGGCAGATACGATCGACTGATTTTTAATTGGGAGCTACTCGACTCGAATGCGTTCTTGTTGAGTTAATGGCATATCCCTTCCATCGGTCTCACTTACCTAGCCATATTTGTCGACCCATTTCTGATCTAAGGTGGTGAACAATCCAAGCTAACCCATGTCACTAGGTTAGTCATAATTGTTATGACTATTATAAGTCATTTTTAAAGAGACCTAAATCAAATCTCTTTAAGAAAAGATTAAGTCTAAGGTCTTCCACCATTATAGATTAAGTATAAGGTCTTTCACCTAAACCAAATCTGAGTTAACCCAAGGCCCTTTTCGGGGTTGATTATTCTCAGCTGGTCACAGTGGTTCAGTTGTATCGAAAAGATGCAATCATATCTCATAGGCATTGGATGCTATGGGTTGGAAGATAAATTGGGCTCAATATTTTAGATACGGTGAGAGACCCAATTAGGAATCCAGTCTATCTAAATGGTAGCTTTGACTTAACTAAGAAGTGGATCAATATTCTGGGCACGATGAAATTCATGAATTGGAGATCAAGTTTGGGTGCACATGATTAGAGAATCATTGGATAAGAGTTATCCACTCATTGGCTAACCCATCATCAATAACTATTCGGTGAGGTGATGAGTCAGTTGGTGGGACAGCACCATCCATTAAAAATCTATAATCATGAAGATTTTTGCATCTCTATAGAGAAAGTATAGGGATCCGAGAAAATAGTGAAAGCTAATTTATTTAAAAATTAAACTCCTAAATAAATTGGTCAAGTCTTAATTACAATATCTAACTAAAAACTTTGACTTTCTATAGAAAAAGCAAAATGTCTGCATCCAACCCAGTAGCACATATCCTGGACACCCATAGACTGATCAGACCCAATTACAAGGATTGGCTCTGAAGCTTTAAAATTCTTTTGGATTTCGAGAAGTTAACTCATGTATTGAACCAGGATCTTCCCACCTTACTAGCTCGTCCATCCGCTAAACAGAGAGCATCTCTTGATAAGTGGACGAACGAAGATAACAAGGCTAGATACTACATGTTGGGTTCGATATCTGATGAGCTTCAGCGCCAACATGAAGATATCAAGATTGTCCACCAAATGTTGGCTCACTTGCAAGAGATGTTTGGTGAACAAAGTCGTACAGTCAAATATCAGATCACTAAATGACTATTCAAGACTAAAAAGCGTGATGGGCAGTCAGTCCAAGATCATTATCTGATGATGATCAAGACTTGGAAGTGCTTGAAAAGCTTAGAGTGAAGTTGGACCTAGATCTGTAAAATGATATAATTCTGCAATCCTTGACTAATGCATATGGGCAATTCATCATGAACTACCACATGCATAAACTTCAAAATACTCTGGCCGAGCTTATGAATATGCTGGTTATTGCTGAGCTTTCAATGAAAGGTTCTAAAGGCTCAGGAATGGACTTCTTCCAAGAGAAAGTCTTTTGAAAAAAAGAAGTCTGTGAAAAGATAGAAGGTGGAAGGAGGAAAGAAGAAAAAGGTAGAGCTGAAGAAGAAGGCTGTTGACAAAGAAAGTGTTTCCATTGCAACACTGACGGCCATTGAAAGTGGAACTATCCTACATACCTGGCCATCCTAAAGAATAAGAAGAAGGCAGGTCCTTCTGGAGGTATGCTCGTTATTGAATCTAACCTTATGGTTTCTTCTGCATCCAGTTGGGTGCTTGACTTTGGTTATTGTGCTCATTTGTGCACTTCTATGCAGGATCTTGAGGATAGCAGGAGGCTGAGGGATGGTGAGATAATCCTATGCGTTGGCAATGGAGCAAAGGTTGCTGCTGTGGTCGTAGGAACCTACCATCTAGTTTAGATTTAGTATTTAAGGATGGTTATTATATGCCTATAGCAAGCAGGATTTTGATTTTTATTTTATGTTTAGTACTAGAAGGCTATGTAATTAGTTTTCTTAAGGAGCATTGAAACATTCTTTATGAAAGAAATAAAATTGCAAGTGATTTTCTTATTAACGATCTTTACCAGTTACATATTGAGGTATTTATTTTTAATATCAAGCAAAATATGAATGCCATAAAATCAAAATGACCTAGAGATAGTCCAAATGATAGGTATCTATGGCACCTTAGACTAGATCATATAATAGAAGATAGGGTTAACAAATTGAAAAAAATTAGACGTTGAGTCCATTAACTTTTGATTCATATCTAATTTGTGAATCATGTCTTCATGGCAAAATGACTAAACTCCCTTTTGTGGGATATGGGAAAAGGGCCATGGATTTACTTTCCCTAGTACATACTGATGTGTGTGGCCCATTTGATGTGCCAGCTAGACGTAATTTTGTCTACTTTATAATCTTCACCGATGATTTATCTCGATATGGGTATGTGTGTCTTATGAGACACAAGTTTGAAGCCTTTAAAAAGTTTAAAAAATTCAGACATGAAGTAAAAAAGCAAATTAAAAAATTTATTAAGATTCTTCGATCAGATCAAGGAGGTGAATACCTTAGTCAGAAAATCCTGGACTATCTCAAATAGAATGGTATGGTCTCTCAATGGACTCTACTTAGAACACCTCAACTCAATGAGATTTTAGAATGGAGGAACTAGATCCTATTAGATATTATCCGATCCATGATGAGCTTCACAAACCTTCCTGATTTTCTTTGGGGACATAGTTTATTAACTGCTATATATTTACTGAATAGGATTCCTTCTAAAACCATTCCTACCATATCGTATGAGATATGACATAGTAAGAAACCAAGTCTGAGTCATCTCAGAATTTGGGATTGTCCGGCTTATGTCAAAAGACAACAAGCGGACAAGTTAGACTATAGGTCCTTTAAAGCTCGATTCATAGGATATCCAAAAGAGTCATTAGGATATTATTTCTACATTCCAGAAGATCACAATGTGATCATGAGTCAACATGCCATCTTTCTTAAAAAATAGTTTATTCAAGATGACGGCATTGGAAAGCAGATCAAGCTAGAGGAGAAAGTCTCCCAAGAGCAAAGAGCTAAGAACCCTTTGGAACCAAATTAGGTTGAGCTAATACAATCACTACCTCCTCCACCTCGAAGATCGAAAAGGGTTTTCCATCCTCCTGAGAGGTACTTAGGTACTATTTTAGAGAAAGTAGAGAAAATGTTCCTCGTAGGTAATGAAGTTCATGTTGATGATCCCAAAATCTATAATGAGGCGATATCAGATATCGACTCCGAGAAATGGTTAGAGGCAATGAAGTCAGAAATTGACTTGATGCACTTAAACCAAGTCTGGACCTTGGTAGATCCACCAGAAGGTATAATATCTATTGGGTGTAACTGGATCTACAAGAGAAAGATTGGTGCAAATGGAAATGTAGAGACATTCAAAGCTAGATTAGTTGTTAAAGGTTTTAGTCAGTGGGAAGGCATTGACTATTAGGATAGCTTTTCGTCAGTAGCCATGCTTAAATCCATTTGCATATTGCTTGCTATTGTAGCCTATTTTGATTATGAAATATGGCAAATGGATGTGAAAACGGTGTTCTTAAATAGATATCTTGAGGAAGATATTTATATGGAATAACCACTGGATTTTACATCCAGTGATACTAATCATAAAGTATGCAAGCTGTAAAGGTCCATATATGGACTTAAGCAAGCATCTCGGAGCTAGAATACTTGTTTAATGATGTGATCAAATTATTTAATTTCATCAAGAATGAGAAGGAACCATGTGCTTTTAGAAAGGTCAGTGGGACCGCTATTGTCCTTCTCATACTGTACATGGATGATATCCTCCTTATTGGGAATGATATTCCCATGTTGACCATAGTTAAAATATGGTTATCTAAAAAATTTTCCATGAAAGACCTAGGAGAAGCATCCTTCATTCTTGGAATCAAAGTCTATAGAGATAGACCAAATAGGATGCTAGGTCTTTCACAGAAGATGTACCTAGAGGAAGTGCTAAAGAGGTTTAGCATGGAAAACTCCAAGAGGGGATTGGTATCCTTCAGACATGGTATTCATCTCTCCAAGAAAATGTGTCCTAACACACCAGAGGAAATTGAACGCATGAGCAAGATCCCTTATGCTTCTGCAATAGGGAGCCTCATGTATGCCATGTTATGTACACGACCTGATATAGCCCATGCTGTAAGTGTCACAAGCAGATATCAGTCAAATCCAGGAGAAGAACATTGGACTTCTATGAAATGTATCCTTAAATACTTAAAAAGAACTAAGGATGTGTTCTTGATTTTTGGTAATGGAGAACTCAAAATTTAGGGGTATACAGACTCGAATTTTATGTTCGATATAGATGATCGAAAGTCGACATCTAAGAATCTGTTTGTGTGTAATGATGGTGCTGTCAGTTGGAAGAGTTCTAAACAGATAGTAATAGCAGATTCCACCATAGAAGTAGAATACATCGCTGCATCAGAAGCTGCAAAGGAGGCATTCTAGTATAAAATGTTTGCCTTAGAGATCGAAGTGATGCCATCAGATATCATTCCTCTGTGCTATGATAATAATGGTGCCATAGCCCTTGCTAAGGAGCCGAGGTCTCACCAAAAATCCAAACACATCGAGCGGCGATACCATCTCATCAACGATTACCTCGAGAAAGGATACGTCGAGATCAAGAGAGTCGACTCCACAAACAATGTGGTAGATCCACTTACAAAGCCGTTGGACCAGCAGAAGATTGAAATCCACCTGAGAACATGGCACATAGATTTGTAGCCAATTGGCTTTAGGTCAAGTGAAAGTTTGTTAGATATGTGCGGCCTAGAAGACATAATTGGCTGACACTTGTTATGCACTTCTAAGAGCAAAATTATAATTTTGATTATAAATAATAAAATAGATTATTTCCTATCATAATGTATATTTAGTATCTATGATACATCCCTTGAGTTAATGGCAATGATAGTTCTTATTTTCAAGAGTTGAAAATTTAAGACTTGAATTTTCATTATTAACTCATAAAATACTCCTGATCGTAGGATCATCATGAGGATGGTGATTGATCTAGAAGGTTGGTGTACAATTGCTTCTTTATAGTAGATGAGTCTTGAGTCTATGGTGTAGAGACATCAGAGCGAGAGTACAGGTACTCGTTAGAGAACGAGGGCACTGAGCGTGACCACCTTGAGCAGTCATTAGGAAGTCTATCTTCTCTTCGATGACTAGCTCAAAGCTGCAGTTGTGTGTCCAGTTCTTTAACCTGAGGTGCATCGATAGTTCACCTTGAGGGTATTATAATTTGACTACACCATGACTCATCTCCTAGCTATTCAATCCTGAGGTGTATGTTGGCCATAGCATATTTATTGTAGGAATTGGATTACACCAATAAGAAATCTATCTACCTCGGTAGATGAGGAGTAGCTCTATGAAAATCATGAGAATCAAGTCTATAAACCCATGGCCACGGCAGAGTGAAATAATAGAAAGAGTTTCTATTAAGGCTTTTACATTGGACTTGAATCGAACGATTAATCATATGACAGATATTAAGGTTTTACGAGATTACCTTAACCCCAATCCAGTCAGGGCTCAAGATAGAAGAACTTAATCACACAGCTAACTACATCGAGAGGTTCATTTTCAGTTCTGATGGGTTGCCACCATATGCTGCTAAGTGTCACTGGTGGATTTTGAGAGCAATTAGAATGATTTAGATGATCAATCATACTAGTTGTTTGAATCAGAAAAGTTCTGATCCATCAGAAGGTGTTTCGATGATGTCGATGATAGAGATCATGACATATCTCATTACCATATGAAATTGAACCTAACTGGATCACACAAATAAGGGTTTTGATCTGGATATCATCAATTGGACTAACCTAGTTCAATTGATTTGAATTATATTCAATTAGATTCAAGAAAATCGTGCTAGCATACGATTGAGCCTAATGTTCTCCTTTAATTATCATTAAAGTTTGTCTCGACTGAGCCAAATGTATCTGGGCTCACTCAGGTACCTTTACATAGTTTGACTGGAGCTTGTCCATGTCAAAAAAAGATTATCTTAATTTATGAGATGAATTTGAGATAATACCTGCTATTTTTCGTCACCTGCTAAATCCTATTTCGGACATTAGGTCAAACATTGACCTTTGACACTTAGATATCTGCCCATGTGTCAAGCCATCATAGGAGAGAGTCCTTAGACCAATCCACCTGCTAAAAAGTAGATGGATAAGGGGCGCACGCCTAGGGAGGCATGCGCCCATGGATAAAGCATCTGGAGTCCCATATGGATGGGACTCCAGTTGCTTCGGGGATTTCACTTGGATGGCCCCTAGAAGACTGCTTTGACCCAGTCTTGGTGCCATCTAAGGATGATTCAGAGGGGCTCTCATCTGATTGGATTAGATGATATCATCCTACCAATCTGATTTAGATCTGATTGCACAGAAAGCCATGATTGGCTGGAATGATGTGGCACTGCATGGTGCAATAAGGTCTATAAAAACCCTGTCTGCGCCAAGGTCAAAGATGCTTGACCCATTGCCCATGCCATAAGGCTGCCCCTCTTCCTCCTCCATGCCACCTTCAGGTGTTCTCTCTCCTATCCACGCCCAAGAATTTTTGGGCACAAGTTTGGTGCGATCCAAGCAAGAGAAAGGCGATGAGAAAAGAAAGAAGGCAGCACTGCTGCAAGAGACAACTTATATCTTCGAAAGAAGTTTTGAAGATCTTCAAAATCAGATCCAGAGCTGATTTTTGGAGAAGTGATAAAGAAGAAGGAGATCTCCAGATCCTATCCAAGTGGATATCGATAGAGGCCAGGCACTTGTATGGCTAGATCCAGAACCTCAAGCAAACATCAGGATCATCACAGGGTAATCAGATTACCCACAATAAGATAAAATTAAATTAGATTTAATTTATTCTTTATTTTATTTTATTTTTTATTAGATCAATAATATCATATCTGAAAAATCTCATTTTTGATTTAGATCCAAGAGAAAAATTTTTGAGATATCTCTTTTGATCCAATCAAGATCTGAACGACCTGACCCAAAAAACTAGGTTTTTCCTTCACTTTGGTATGATGAAAAAATTCTAAATTTTTTTAACCCTAGACGTCGGAGGGGTTTAAATAAACCTCCATGCGCCATGCAGCCTCAACGAATCAGATTCCTTGATTTAATCAGATCCTAATTTATTTGGCTATGATGTATATATTAAATATATTTATAAAAATATTAATTTATAAATTAATTTATCTTTATTTTCTAAGAATTGATATTTTTATCTTTTTTTTTGTAGAAAATAGGATCACTACTTGAAAAATCTTGATTTATGGGTCATAATGAAGAAAATTTGGAGCAAATCACACTCAAAATAGAATTAAATTAAAAGAAGGATATATATGGTATTACAAAAAATGAAGATACCATGCAACAAACCCTTAGAGGATATATACGTCATTATAATGAAATAAATTTTTTTTTTTGTAATTTTGTAATAGAAGAGGCGTTGGCTTGGGTCTAGGCATGTCTCTAGCGGGTAGGCTTTTCATGCATTAACAGCTGCATGGGCGTCCTGGCAGGTTCGGTCCCGATTTAGGTGCTGCAACAAGCCTGCAATGCAATAGCAGGTCTGAGTGGGTTTGGAGCCAGCAAGCGGGGGTCACGCGAGTGCATGAGCGCATGGTAGGTCTTCAGGTAAATGCGGTCATAGGTGCGACGCTGGAGAAGGTCCTTACGTCGACTCCTAATCAAATATGGATTCTCCCAACGCCCTACCTATCCTCTATAAAAATCTTTCCAACACCCAAACTGAGGACCGCAGCCACCAGCGGCCTCTCAGGCCTCTTCTCCCTTCTCTTCTCTCCTCTCTCCCTCTCTCTTTTTCTTTCTTCTTCAAACAGCAGCCATACCTTTTTTCTTCTTTCTCTTCACCATAAATCTAAACCATCTTCTCTATAAAATCTTTTCTTCCTGGTCTTGATCCCTACTCCAAGTTGTTGGAAGATAGACCTCAAATTTTAAGATGAAGAGATCAATAAAATGCTTTCCGATGTCCAGCTAATCATCTCTTTCTCAAGAGATCATTATGATCTTATTTGATGGTATTTTCTATTTTTCATCTTTTATATTTTTTTCAAATTTATAATAAAGATTATTTTTATTTATAATATTTTTATGTCTTTATGAGGTTGATCTAGAATAGTTTATGACTCTTGGGATGAGCCGTGATCTATGAGTATGATTCGTGCTTTTGGGATAGATTATATTTAGATTAATTCTTTATATTTAAGTCAATTTAGACTAGCCTATAACTTTAAAAAATGGGCTATGATCTAAGGGTACAGGCCATACTCTCTAAGATAGGTTATATCTTTATTGATTAGATATCAATTATAGCATCTTAAAAAAAGAATACCAGCTATCAGTTAAGAGATCAATTAAGATCCTGAGAATCCATCTCCAGACTTGAAACTCCTCTTTTAATTAATTTGTCATTTAATTTACTTTCTTAATTAATTTAAGTAATTTTTTAATTAATCAACTATAAATTAATTTTAATCACTTTTAATTTATAATTTAAATATAATTAACATAATCCCTATGGATACGATTCCGACTCATCCTATCTATATAGTAGCGAGTTAGATTTTATTTTTGACTGCCTACGATAGCGATCAGGCTGAGTGATGTCATCTTATCCAATCAGATTAGAGACCCCTCAAACCCTCCATAAGTGGCACTATAGATAGATAAACACAAAAGGGTGGGTGCTAGATTTTTGGTCCTATCAAAACCCTAGAGTCCCATGTTCACGGGACACTCTCCTTTGTGCACGTGCCCCATAGGGGCCGACCCTTCCTCCTTTTCTTCATGAGAAGACCACAGGGACGTGTGCCCTAGATAAAACATAGGAGATGCATGCCTCTACTCATTTCTTTCCTATATATAGGTCAATGTTTGACACACATGTCTTGACAGGGACAGGAAATGGTAGGTGGTGATAGGAATTAGCAGGTATTGACTTATTTCCATCTCATGGATTAAGATAATCCTTTTCTGACCTAAACAAACTCCAGTCAGACAAGGACAAACCCATACAGGATTGTCTGGTGTGGTCAAACCTATTTGGCTCAGCTAAGACAAATCAGAAAGACTATAGAAGAAGAAAGTTAGGTTCAATTGTGTGCTAGTACGATTTGCTTAAACCTAATTAGATCCAATCTAAATTAATCGAACTAGGTTAGCTCGATTGATCACATCTAGATCCAAATCCTTGTTTATATGTCCTAGTTAGGTTCAGTTCAATATGTAATGAGACATGTCACGATCTTCATTATCAACATCATTGAAACATCTTTCGATGGACTAGAACTTTTTTGATTCATACAATTAGAATAATCAATCATCAAGATCATTCTAATTGCTCCCAAAATTTATCAGTGATACCTAGTTGTATATGGTGGCAATCCATCAGAACTAAAAGTGAATCTTTTGGTGTAGTTACCTGTGTGATTGGGTTCTTCTATCTTAAGCCCCGATAAGATTAGGATTAAGGTGAACTCGATAAACCCAACATCCATCATATGAGTTAATCATTCAATTCAAGTCCGATATGAAATCCTAATAGAAACTCTTTCTATCATCTTCACACTACCGTGGCCATGGGCTTATGAACTCAATCTCATGATTATCATAGGGCTACTTCTCATTGACCGAGGTAAATAGATCCTCAATTGGTGCAGTTCAATTCCTACAATGAACATGCTATAGCCAACATACACCTCAAGATTTTGAATGGCTAGGAGATCGAGTTATGGTATAGTCAAACTATAACACCCTCAAGATGAACTGCTGATGTACCTCAGGTCAAAGAACCAGACACACTACTGCAGCATCGAGCCAGTCATCGATGAGAAGGTAGACCCTCTTATGACTGCTCGAAGTGGTCATACTTAGTGCTCTCATTCTCTAACAAGTATCTATAATCTCATTTCGATGTCTCTACACCATAGACTCAAGGCTCATCTTATTGTTCCTATGGCTGCTCGGAGCCATAGCCATAGATTCAATCTCTTGCGTGAACCTGGATGTTAATCTTGCAAACTAAAGAAGATCTATGAAAGATGAGAGAAGTTAGGATTTTTGGTGTTGGAACCAAAGAGAAGAGAGAAGAGAGAGTTAAGGAGAAAAGCTCAATTATATTCCAACCTTTTTTGTAAAAGTTACAATATCTTAATTTATATACCCTAGAGTTTCCACATAAATCTTAATAGACCTCAGCTCAAAAACTCCTCTAGGCTAACCCAACCCATACATGAATTAGCCCCTTTAAGATCTCTTGAACCAAGCCTTAAGACCCCTCGGATCAACCCAGACCCTAGCCCAAAATAGATCCTCGTGTAACTCTGCTCATGCACTGAGCTGGCTCAGTCTCAGCACTGAGCCGACTAAGTTCCACTGGGTTGGCTTAGTCTGAAACTGAGCTGGTCCAGTTTTGTGCCATGCCGGTAGTCTCGAATGCGCAGCTGTCTGTTTTGCCTATGCTCTGAGACTTAGTCGACCCAGTTTTGGACTGATTCGGCTAACCTACAAAAAATCTTTCTTCTGTGGCCTTCAAGATCCAGCTTATGTTCCTTGTTCCACCTTGTGTCCCAGGTCTTCGAAGCACCAACTAGCCCCTTGATGCCTTCAATATCTAAACCTCAAGCTCGTGAAGAGTTACATGCCGTCTCCACCCTAGGATAACTTCTGTCCTAGCCCTAGGACCATACCTATCCTAGCCTCCCTGGAGCTCTCACCCTAGCTCCACCCATGGCCTTTCAAGACTTGGGAGCATCACACCACCTACAATCTCCACCTTGGTGCGTCCAAGCCTTGGCACACCTAGCAACATCCTCCTGCACGATCACGTTGTCCCTGCAAGTCCTGATAGCCCCTCCTGCTCACCTTGCCACTGCCATTCTTCTTCAACTACTGAGCTCCCTTTAAGGCCTTCGGGATGACTGCCGCCACTGCTGAAGTCCTTGGCTTGTTCCTCTGCACCACCTTTGAAATTATAGATATCCTTCTGCTTGGTTGCTGCATCACTTATCCTGAACTTTTCTAGAAATCATGCAACGTTCCTTTACCGACACTCGCTGCATATCCTAATGCTCCACCTAACACTATTCCCCCAGAGCCACACCTATCTCCCTACACAATCCTCTCCACCTGGATCTGTACAGCTCCAACACTGGTGCTGGAATATTGGTCCTCCCTCTGCACCCCCTGCTCTAAACCCATGTCACGCCTTTCTCCACCTATGAAGCCACCTCTGCTCGATGCTCCATCTAGAACTGAAGTCCCCCTAATGCCGCAGAAGCAACTCTATCTCTGAGTCCTTCGAGGCCAACCATCCAATGCTGCACTGCTGGGCCTGCCATTGTACCTCGAACACCATCGCTGCCCCTTCGGACCCTCTGCACTCCACAGACCTATTCGAAAACCTCTCAGATACACCACACCCTACAGGCTCCTCTGAGACCACTAAGAGCTCATCTGACTCTTCACTATCAATGATAGAATTAATGGAATTTGAGCTTTCTCCTCCCTAGCACTTCTTCTAAAATGGATACTCCCACTTAAAGTGCCCTGCTTCTCCACACTTGAAGAATCTTTTGGATCCCTTGCTGCCCCTCTATTTGCCTTTCTTCTTCCCTTTTCTGTGCTTTTCTGAAACCACAAGACTCTCCTGGAAGACCTCCCTCTTTGTCATCCATTTTTACTGCTCGTTGGACTTGAGCACTGATATGATCTCCTCGTACACCAGTGTCTCCTTACCATACAGCAAAGTTGTCACCAACCGATCGAAGCTCCTGGATAGCAAACACAGCAACAATAGACTCTTGTCCTCCTCTTCTAAATCCACCCCTATATTGAGCAAGTCCATGCTCATCCGGTCAGACCACTGAATATGTCCCGCAATATCCTCATCCTCCTACATCTAAAGGCTGTACAGTTGCTTCTTCAGCATCAACTTATTGCACATGTTCTTCTCCATGTACAACTGCTGTAACCTCGACCATAATTTCTTGGGTGTTCTCTCTTCCAACACACCATAAAAAATCTCATCCACCAAACAAGTCCTAATCATGGCACATGCCCTTTTCTCCAAGGACACCCACTCCTTGTCTGTCATCTCGCCCGACCTATCCTCTAAGGTCGAATTCAGGCTCATCTGAACTAGCAGATCCTCCACCCTTACCATCCACATCATGAAACTTTTCTTTCCATCAAACTTCTCCAATGCTACCTTCAACCCACAGTTCTCCATGATCAATCCAAATCAAATAACAACAACCAGGTAGATCTGAGAAATACCCTAACCAGAAATGGTAGACAGCAATCCTGTGATCTCTTTCTTCCTCACAAAGTCTGAAAAAAGCCTTTTGATTTGAATCTCGCTGTTGATCTCTGCTGAAAACCGATCTTCTTCCTCCTCTATGCTCAACCTGACTCCGATACCAATTATTGTTCCTACGGCTGTTCGAAGCCATAGCCGTAGATATGATCTCTTGCATGAACCTGGGTGTTAATCCAACAAACTGAAGAAGATCTAAGAAAGATGAGAGAAGCTAGGTTTTTTAGCATTGGAACTAGAGAGATGAGAGAAGAGAGATTTAGAGAGATGAGCTTAATTGTATTCCAACCTTTTTTTGTAAAAGTTACAATATCCTGATTTATATACCCTAGAGTTCTTACATGAATTCTAATAAACCCCAGCACAAAAACTCCCCTAGGCTAACCCAACCCATACATGAATTAGCCCCCTTAAGACCTCTTGAACCAAGCCTTAAGACCCCTAGGATCAACCCAGACCCTATCCCAAAATAGACCCTCGTGTAACTCTGCCAACGCACTGAGCTGGCTCAGTCTCAGCACTGAGCCGACTAAGTTCCACTAGGTTGGCTCAGTCTGAAACTGAGTCGACCCAGTTCTGTGCCATGCCAGCAGTCCTGAACATGCAGCTCTCTATTTATCTTATGCTCTGAGACTTAGCCAATCCAATTTTGGACTGAGTCAGCTAACCTATAGAAAATTTTTTTTCTATAGCCTTCAAGCTCCGGCTTTGGTTCCTTGCTCCACCTTGTGTCCTAGATCTCCGAAGCACCAATCAAGCCTCTTGAGGCCCTCAATACCTAAACCTCAAGCCTGTGAAGAGCTACATGCCACCTCTATCTTAGGATAACTCATGTCCTAGCCATAGGACCACACGTATCCTAGCCTCCTTGAAGCCCTCACCTTGACTCCACTCGTGCCTCCCAAGGCTTAGGAGCACCACACCACCTACATATCTATCTTAAGAAAGTGATTGTAGATCGATCTTCTGGATCAATCACCATCCTCGTGATGATCATACGATCGAGAGTAATTTATGAGTTAATTATGACAATACATGCCTTAAATTTTTAACACTTGAAAATATGAATTGTCATTACCATTAACTCAAGAGATGGATCACAGACCCTATGTACACAGTGTGAAAGAATAAATATAATCCTTTATAAATTTTAAGTCAAAATTTAAAAATTATCTTTAGAAGTGTATTACAAGTGTCAGTCAATCTGGCTTCTAGGGCGTACATCTAACATACTCCCACTTGTCCTAATGTCAATTGGCTACAAATCTAACTCTCATCTTCTCAAGGTAGGCTTCGATCTTCTACTATCCTAATGGTTTTGTTAGTGGGTCAGCTGCATAATCTACAGTGTTGATTCTCTTGACATCGCTATATTCCTTCTCGAGGTGATCATGGATCAGATGGAATCACTGCTCGATATGCTTGGATTTCTGGTGAGACCTCAGCTCCTTAGCAAGAGCTATGGTGCCATTATTGTCATAGTAT
The DNA here is from genome assembly GCA_006176705.1 of Cocos nucifera. NCBI lineage: Eukaryota > Viridiplantae > Streptophyta > Magnoliopsida > Arecales > Arecaceae > Cocos > Cocos nucifera. Next base: position 165,976 of record QRFJ01002156.1, on the reverse strand, counting down.
AGAGCGGCGGCATCTGATGACTTCACTTCAAGCTCTGTGGTGATTTTCTTGTACCAGAATGCCTTCTTTATAGCTTTCAATGCAGCGATGTACTCTACTTCTATGGTAGAATCTATGATCATGGTCTGCTTGGAACTCTTTCAGCTAATAGCACTCTATTGCGCATAAACAGACTATCAGATGTCGACTTTTGATCATCTATATCAGACATAAAATCTGAGTCTATATATCCTTGGACCTAGAGCTCTCCATTACTAAAGACTAAGAACATATCCTTAGTCCTTCTCAAGTACTTAAGGATATATTTCACAGAAGTTCAGTGCTCTTCATCTGGATTCAACTGATACCTGCTCATGACACTGACAGCATGGATGACATTAGGTCGTGCACATAGCATGGCGTACATGAGGCTCCTTATTATCGAAGCATAAGGGATCTTGCTTATGCATTCAATCATCTCAGGTGTGTCAGAGCACATTTTCTTGGAGAGATGAATGCCATGTCTGAAGGGCACCAATCCTCTCTTTAAGTTTTCCATGCTGAATCTTTTCAATACTTCCTCTATGTACATCTTCAATAAAAGACCCAGCATCCTATTCATTCTATCCCTATAGATCTTAATTTCTAGAATAAAGGATGCTTCTCCTAGGTCTTTCATAGAGAACTCTTTGGACAACCACATTTTGACCGTGGTCAACATGGGAATATCATTTTCAATTAAGAGGATGTTATCTACGTACAATACGAGAAAGACAACAGTGCTCTCACTGACCTTTTTGAATACACATAGTTCCTCCTTATTCTTGATGAAATCAAATAATTTGATCACATTATTGAAATGAGCATTCCAGCTCCAAGATGATTTCTTAAGTCCATATATGGATCATTGCAGCTTGCATATCTTTTGATTACTATCACTGGATGTGAAATCGAGCGACTGTTCTATATAGATATCTTTCTTAAGATATCCATTTAAGAATGCCATTTTCAAGTCCATCTATCATATTTCATAATCAAAATAGGCTGTAATAATAAGCAATGTGCAGATGGATTTAAGCATGGCTACTAGCGAGAAGGTGTCCTGATAGTTAATGCCTTCGTACTGACTATACCCTTTCACTACGAGCTAAGCTTTGAATATCTCTACATTCCCATCGATACCTATCTTTCTCTTAAAGATTCATTTACACCCAATAGGTACTATACCTTTAGGTGGATCTACCAAGAACTAGACTTGGTTCGAGCATGTTGAGTCAATCTCTGACTTTATTGCCTCTAACCATTTCTCAAAGTCGATATCTAATATCACCTTGTCATAGGTTTCGGGATCATTATCATGAACCTCATTTTTTTTGAGGAATATTTCTTCTACATCCTCTAAAATAGTACCTAAGTACCTTTAAAGAGCATGAAAAATCCTATTCGACCTACGTGGTGGAGGAAGTTGTGTTTGGATAGGCTTAATTTGATTGAGTTCCATAGGTTCCTTAGCTTATTTTTGGAGACCTTCTCCTCGAGCCTGATCTGTCTTTCGATGCCATCATTTTGAATAAACTATTTTTCAAGAAAAATGGCATATCGACTCATAATCATATTTTGGTCTTCTAGAAGATAGAAGTAATATCCTCATAATTTTTTAAGATATCCAATAAATCGAGCTCTAAAAAATCTAGACTCTAACTTATCCGTCTACTGTCTCTAGACATGGACTGGACAATCCCAAATTCTGAGATGACTTAGACTTGATTTTGTACCATGCAATATCTCATACGATGTGATAGAAATGGTTTTAGAGAAAATCTTATTTAATAAATAAATTATAATTATTAGACTATGTCCCCAAAGAAATTTAGGAAGATTCGTGAAGCTCATCATGTATCGGATCATATCCAATAGGATCCAGTTTCTCCATTTTGAAATCTCGTTGAGTTGAGGCATTCCAGGTAAAGTCCATTGTAAGACTATGCTATTATCTTTAAGATAGTCTAGAAATTTTTGACTAAGGTATTCACCTCCTCGATCTGATTGAAGAACCTTAATAAATTTTTCTATTTATTTTTTACTTCATGTCTGAATTTCTTGAACCTTTCAAAGGCTTTAGACTAAAATCGCATTAAATACACATACCCATACGAAAATAAATCATCGATAAAGATGTTAAAGTAGACATAATTGCCTTTGATCGGCACATCAAATGGGCCGTATACATCTGTATGTACTAAGACAAGTAGGTCTATTGCCCTTTTCCTATGTCCTACAAAAGAGAGCTTGGTCATTTTGCCATGAAGGCATGATTCATAAATCGGATATGACTCGAATGTCAATGGACTCAATAGCTTAGATTTTCTTAATTTGTTAACTCTATCTTCCATTATATGACCTAGCCTAAGATGCCATAGATACCTATTATTTAAATTATCCCTAGGTCGCTTTGATCTTATGGCATTCACGTTTTACTCGATATTGAAAACAGAAATATCAATATATAACTAGTACAGACCATTAATTAGAAAATCACTTATAATTTTATTTTTTTAAAAAAGAATATTATAATGGTCCTTAAGAAAACTAATTACATAGTCTTTCTATGCTAAATAAGAAATAAAAATCAAATTTCTACTTGCTGTAGGTACACAAGGACTATCCTTAAGTACGAGATCTAAACCTGACGATCGTCGAAGAGGATAGGTTTCCACGGTCATAAATAGCAACTCTTGCTCTATTTTTGACGTACAGGATCATCTCACCATCCCTCAGCCTTCTGCTCTCCTCAAGATCCTACATAAAAGTGCACAAGTAAGCACTAGAACTAGAGTCAAGCATCCAACTGGATGCAGAAAAAATCGTAAGGTTAGATTCTATAATGAGCATATCTCTAGAAGTACCTACCTCCTTTTTATTCTTCAAGCTAGCCAGGTATAAAGGATAGTTCTGCTTCCAATAACCGTCTGTATTGTAATGAAAATACTTTTCTTTATCAATGGCCTTCTTCTTCGACTCTCACTTCTTCTTCTTCTTGCCTCCATCTATCTTCTGCTTCTTTACAGACTTCTTCTTTCTAAAAGACTTTCTCTTGGAGAAAGTCTGCTCCATAGCAAGCACTAAGCCCTTTGAACCTCTCAAAGAAAGCTTAGTAGAAACCAGCATATTCATCAATTCAGCTAAGGTATATTACAGCTTAAGCATATGAAAGTTCTTGATGAACTATCCATATGCATCAGTCAAAGACTACAAGATCACATCAATTTGCAAGTTCCTGTCCAGCTTAACACCTAGCTTCTCAAGATCTTCTTAGTTCTTGATCATCATCGAACAATAATCTCAGACCGACTGTCCATCACACATTTGAGCCTTAAAAAGTCTTCTAGTGACTTGATACTTGGCTATGCGACTCTCTTCACCAAACAACTCTTGTAGGTGAGCCAATATTTGGCGAGCAGTCCTGATGTCCTCATGTTGGTGCTAAAGCTCATCAAACATCAAGCCCAACATGTAGTACCTAGCTTTGTTATCTTCATCTATCCACTTTTTCAGAGATGCTCTTTGTTCACTGGATGGATGGGTTGGTAAGGTGGGGAGTCCTAGTCTAATACATGAGTCAGCTTTTCGAAACCCAAAATAATTTTATAGTTCTAGAGCCAATCTTTGTAATTTAGTCCGGTTAGTCTATGGGTGTTCAGGATACGGGCTAGTGGATTGGACGTAGATATTTTTCTATAGAGAGTCAAAGTTTATAGTTAAATTTTATAATTAGACTTGATCAATTTATTTAGGAGTTTTATTTTTAAATAAATTAAACTCTCACTATTTTGTCGGATCCCTACTTTTTCTTGGTAGAGATGTGAAAATCTCCACAATCATATATTTTTTATGGGTCGTGCGGTCCCACTGACTAGCTCACTACCTCACCTAATAGTTATTGATGATGGGTCAATTGATGAGTGAACAATTTTTGTCCAATGATTCTCTAATCATGGTGCATATAAATTAGGTCTCTAATTTATGAAGCTCACAATGCCTAGAATTTTGCTCCACTCCTTAGTAAAGTTAGACTCATCATTTGCATGAATTGAATTTTTGATTGGATCTCTCACCATATCTGAAATATTGAGTCCAATCCATCCTCCAACCTATAGCATCCAATGTCTAATAGACATCATTGCATCTTTTTGGTGCAACTAAACCACTATAACCAGTCGAGAATAATCAACACCAGGAAGGGTCCGCACATCTACAATGATGGAAGACCCATGACTTAATTTTTTTTTAGGAAGATTTGATTTAGATCTCTTAGACTTAACTTGACTTAGTCATAACAATTATGACTAATCTAGTACAATGGGTTAGCTTGAATTATTAGCCACCTCAAATCAAAACTAGATTGACCCAAATGGCTAGGTAAGTGAGATTGATGGAAGGGATATACCATTAACTCAATAAGAAAGCATTCAAGTTGAGTAGCTCTCAATTTAAAATTAGTCGATCATATCTACCAAACTTATCTTAGACACCAAGTTATCGAAGTAGAACCAATCAAGTTAGTCTACAATCCAAACTCAAACCATGGAGCCAAATTAGGTCTTGACTTGGTCGACCACATGTGACTATGAATTGACCTTGGTCCAGACTTAATCCTATTAGGCTAGTAAATTCTAAGCACTCTTGATCCCATCTAACCAACTCTTAATTCAATTTGATTAACCGCTAGACCTAATTGAGCTATCCAAACTCGAACCCAAATTTATGAAGATGTCTTATATCTAAAAATTCATAATTTCTAGATCTAATTGATTTTATAATCTTAATTCTTAATTAAGTTTGGATTCATAAATAGAAATAAGTTAAAAATATTAGGATTTTAGAATCTAAGATTTTAAAAAAAAAAAGGTTTTTGATTTCTAATTAAAAACAAACGCGCAGTACCCCTACACGCCATAAGAGCACCACATCGAATGAAAAGAGAGAGCTTTTAAATCCTTCTTACTCTTATGACTGAATGGCCAAGGGAAATGTCTTAATCAAAAATAATTACTATACTATAAAATAATAAGATCTATAAAATATATTATATATAAAATGATAGATCTCTTCATGCATGTTCTGTATACATGTCATGTATCAATCATTAAATCAAATATGCATACTTTTAGATCTGATATATCACATATAAAATCTAAAAAATAAAATTTTAAATTGATCACATCAAATAAAACTTATTCTATACAATTTATAGAACTATTCTACAACTATTCTAGGCATGTATTTATCATATCTCATATGAACAATTAAATATTTAATTTTCTATTTCTTAGATCCACTTATAATATTTATAACATCAAAAAATTAGAAATAAAAGAATATAAAATATATATTTTATCACATTAAAAAAGAAAAATACACTAGACTGCACATAGAACAGTTCTACACCTAGTCTAGACATGCATCTCATACATCATTGATATGAATCCAAAATTTTTAATATTTTAATTTTAGATTTAATCACATCTGATGTGATATCTAAATTTTTTTAAAATTAGATCATAAAATATAATAAAAATTAAATTTAAAATAGATTTGAAGAACTGCAAAAGCAGCTCCAATACCAGTTAAAGAAAAATCAGCATTTTCTATCATAGGATTATTCAGATTTGATCAGATCTATAGAAAAATTTTAAAATTTTTTTAATAAATTTTTATTAGATCTAAGAGTTCTCAAATTTCATCCTATTAATCTAATATTAAAATAATATTAAAATAAAAATAGAAACATTAGATGTTACCTTTAGGGTAAACCGCTTTTACCCTGTCGATGATGTATCATTGCCTAGGGTTCTAGATCTAGCCACGCAAGTGTCTGTTCTCTATCAGAATCCACTTGGGCAGGATCTAGACATACTCTCCTTCTAGATCTAATCTCCAAAAATTAAATCTAGATTTGCTTTGTAGAGCCTTCAAAATAATGTTGAACGCAACACCCTCGTCTCATGAACACGTCGTCTCTTTTCTTTGGAACCTTGTGCCAATTGCCTTGGATCTTCTTCTGAAATTTTGCCCAACCTATTAGGAATGGAGAAGAGAGAGAGAAGGAGGAAGAAGGGACATGGAGATAGAGGGGGCAGCAACAACTTGGTGTGGTGGAAAAATTCTAAATTTTTTTAGCCTTAGGTGCAGGAGGGGTTTAAATAAACCTTCATGCGCCATGCAGTGCCATTAATGTTAGATGTGTGCCCTAGAAACCAGATTGGCTAAACACTTATAATACACTTTTAAGTGCAATTTTATAATTTTAATTATAAATTAATAAAAATATTATTTTCTATCATAGTGTGTATTTAAAGTATCTGTGATACATTCTTTGAGTTAATTATAATTATAATTTATATTTTTAAAAGTTGAAAATTTAAGATATGAATTTTCATAATTAACTCATAAACTATCCTCGATCGTAGGATCATCATGAGGATGGTGATTGATCTGGAAGGTTGGTGTATGATCACTTTTTTAGGATAGATGTATCTTGAATCTATGATGTGGAGACACCAAAGTGAGAGTACAGGTACTCATTAGAGAACGAGGATATTGATCATGATCATCTTGAGCAGTCATAAGAAAGTCTACCTTCTCGTCGATGACTGGCTCGATGCTGCAGTAGGTGTGTCTGGTTCTTTGACCTGAGGTGCATCGATAGTTCATCTTGAGAGTGTTATAGTTTGACTACACCATAACTTGATCTCCTAGCCATTCAAAATCCTAAGGTGTATGTTGGCTATAGCATGTTCATTGTAGGAATTGGATTGCACCAATAAGGGATCTATCTACCTCGGTAAATAAGAAGTAGCCCTATGATAATCATAAGATTGAGTCCATAAACCCATGGCCATGGCAGAGTGAAGATGATAGAAAGAGTTTCTATTAGGATTTCACATTGAACTCGAATCAAATGATTAATTCATATGACGGACATTAGGTTTGATGGGTTCACCTTAACCCTAATCTTATCGGAGCTCAAGATAGAAGAACCCAATCACACAAGTAACTACATCGAGAGATTCAATTGTAATTCTGATGGATTGCCACTATATACTGCTAGATGTCATTGGTGGATTTTGGGAGCAATTAGAATGATTTTGATGATCAATCATTCTAATTATATGAATTAGAAAAATTTTGGTCCATCGAAAGATGTTTCGATAATGTCGATGATAGAGATCATGACATGTCTCATTATCAAACAAAATTGAATCTAATTGGATCATAAAAATAAGAGTTTGGATCTGGATGTCATCAATTGAGCTAGCCCAATTTGATTGATTTGGATTAGATCCAATCAGGTTCAAGGTAATTATGCTGGCACACGATTGAGCCTGACTTTCTCCTTCTGTAATCTTTCTGATTCATCGCAACTAAGTAAAATTTGATTTGACTCATTCTTATATTTTGAATGAGTTTATTTTCATCTGATTGAAATAAGTCCAGGTTAGATTAATTGTAGAAACTCAATCCATTCATAGTCAAATTAGACTAGGGTCAAAAGTTGACCTACTTAAGAGAATTGAGGGTCACCTAATCAGAGGCTTTTAGAAAATTTTCTAGAAATCTTTCTAATCTAATTTTTGGATATGTGATAGGGCACAAGTCATACATTGGATGTACTAAATTTTGTAATTTTTGGAGGTGTCTAGACTAAGTTATCATAGAGTTTGACTTGGATCAAATTCTTGAGGGAAGAGTCCTAGGTGCAGTGGACTCTTCCTTATCTACTCATGCTGCCACCTTCTAGATTGATTTTTAGCATCAAAATTAGATGAGATCTATGGACTTTCATGGAGATAAGATCTAGAGTACCAATGGTTGAATAAATGAGGATTTTGGTTAAAGAGAGACTCTAACTTGGTGCTATGCTTTTGTATAAGAACCCTTGCGCCAAGGCTCTTCATGAAAGAAATAATTTTCATACCCAAAGGCTGTCACCCCTTGCATCTTTGATGCCCTCTCTAATCCTCTCTCTCTCCTTCATCTATGTTCCAAAGGTTGGAAATAAATCTAAGAAGAAGATCCAATCAAATTTATGAAGAGTTCAACATCTACACGACGGTGTTTATGAGACAGACATGCTACTTTCAGAAATTTTTTTGAAGGACTTTCAGATTAGATTCAGATTTGATATTTGTTGGTAAATGTATTCTAAAGTTAATCATCTAGGTTGTAGATGGTTGAGCTAAATATAATTATACTTAAATTATTAATGAATAAAATTATTCTATTAGCATATTCATTATTTTGTACATCTTCCTATATTGAACTCTTCTGTGATGAAGTCCTTAGGACTATATAGACTCGACAAAGGAGAATTTATCATTTAGTCCTCAAACGTGTTCATGACCAAATGATTCATTGCTATCCAAGATGACAACGTATCGAGTGTAGGTCATTATGTGTCATAAGTGTTGGTTGTCCTCTTAACCAAGAAGTATGGAGATACTGTTATGGCATATAGGTGAAGTGTAGGGGTACATTTCATTGAACATGATCCAACTGCGGAGCTCTCTACTATCAAGAGTTGCTCACGAAGGATATAGGTATGAGTATCCCTTAGACTTAAGATCACCATGGTGACCTACAAGCAACTCGCTATACATAGGTACCGAACTATCTAAATTTCTAATTCAGTGATGGAAAGCTATTGGGTGCAGTCAAGTACTTGGCTTGTTGGTGTGTGAGTCAAGATGGGATTGACCCCTCCAAGTGTTGGAGCAAGTGCATCATTGTATTTCAATTTAGCAAATCCTTAGTTGGGATAGTCCATATGATGGACGCTAAATTTTGAAATATACTATGGATGAATTTTAGGATTGACAGTAAATTCTAAATCGTTCTTTTAAGCATCGAGGTCAAGGGGATGAATTATATGATAACCATATGCCATAGGTTCATCGATGTTGCATTGCAATTATTCGACTTATCCAGACATCGGGTACCATTGCTAGATGGTCACATCGATTGGCATAGAAAATTAGTTTCTATGCTACCGACTTAGGATTCGAACCTATGGAGTCACACACAATAGGAGTTTCTACCTGATCTGATGGCTAATATTGACTCTCGATGATCTAAGACTCTATGATCAAGAGTCTCACTGGGCTGGAACTCTATGATCGAGAGTCCTACTAGACTGGGACTTTGAGTTCTTCATATTCGAAACTCTCTGATCGAGAGTCCAGATGACTTGGGACACTGTGGTCAAGAGTCCCACTAGACTGGGATACTATGACCAAGAGTCCTAGTAGATTAAGACTCTGAGTCTTACTCTTTTGGGACTCTTTGATCAAGAGTCCTACTAGTCTAAGACTCTATGATCCTAAGATTGATTCGTTTGGGATACTGAGTTCAAGAGTTCCATTGGTTTGGGACTCTTCAAAAGTTTCATGTTGATGGGACTCTATTGCCCGATAATCTATCCAATATGGACTCAGATATTTTTTAGAGGATTAATTAGCAATTCAATTATTGATTAGCTCAATTTGATTGAGTGATGATGATTCGATCAAGTCTGATTGAATTTGATTCGATTGGATTTGACCTGATTAGTTCATGAGATGACCTAATCGCTATGGGAGTTTTGACCCTGATTTGATCAGGACCTGAACCTAATTAATTTTTAATTTGATTAGAATTTTATTGGATTAGACTAAGCCTTATTTGGTTGGATTTAATCTAGTCTAATTGGGTCTAGATTACATAGTTTGGTTGAAACCAATTAGGACCAAGTCAAATGAAGTTTGAATTCAAACTCTCCCATGTGCCCACCATTTTTTGACTTTTCCACTCTTGTTTCATGCCCAAAATTTTGTACATAACTTTTCTATCACCCAGAAGGTTTCTGTGCCCCCTATCTTATCTACTTTTGAACTAGTCCAAGGGTTGAATTGGTTCAAAGTAAGTTGAGTTTTGAATTCAACTCAGTTTGTTTGAAGTTGGAACCAAACCAACCTTATCTATTTTCCATGCCCTCCCTTTTGTTTATCGAATATTTTTTGGAGAAATAAAAATATGTGCATATAGAAGAAGAGTCCTTCTACGTGTTAAACACATTGGAGGGGGCGTTGGATAAGGATAAGAGGCTCACTTGATTTTTGAAATCAAGTGAGAGGTTAAAACCTCCCAACCACTCAACCCTTATCTCTTTCCACGCATTTTTCCTATGTTATTCACATCAATAAATTATTAGAATTTTTGTGCGTGCATAAGAATGGGTTAGCATTATGTGGTAAAATTTTAGAGTGATTGAGCATTAGTTTTGGGTGAAAAAATCTGAGAGTGAAGGTGAGCAGGGTCCTGCAGCACTTTACTTTTCCTTAATGCCTCTCTTCTCTTTTGATTTATACCTCTAAGGATACCTAATTTTTAGATATGATCTAAATAAGGTTTATAGATCTAGAAGTTATCTTTCCATAAAAACTTGTTTCATAAAAAAACTCAATAGAAAGAGGGCATGATTGGATTTTTAGTGTGTCAGGGTTTTTGGGCTGAGTAAAATCCTAGATTTGGAAATTTGGGTTCGGGTGGGGAGATCGAGTGCTGTGAGCATTGGATCGCCACCAAATTTGACATACCTCTTCATCATCCTTCAATATTTGTGTTTTAATTTTTGGAGCATCCAAAAAATCAAAAAGTATATGATCGATTAGATCGATCGTAATCAACCATTGAAGGTCCCAGCGAAGAGCTAGCACTCCAGTGGGGCTAATTGGGATCAGGAGCTCTGTGTGGATCAACCATAGAGGCCAGATACATGTGTGACTATGTTGTGACACCAGAGTATTATCTGATGGATTCAGATTGCGGTGATCAGCTACTTGCAAAAAGGTATTGTGTTCTGAATAGATAGATGTAGTAAAGAGTTTGCTGCATAGTTTTATTTTCAGATCTATATGAATGTATGCATACTGTGTTTAAATTTTCAGTATAGGACTTAATATTCTGATATGATAAAAAATTAATTAATTAAATTAATTAATTTTCTACTATATTTGAGCTATTTTCAAAAAATTTTTTTGAAAGTAGGACTGCAAACCCTACTCTGCATCCTTCAAATGGTATCAAAGCGTAGGTTTGCTAAACATGATATGCTTGCATGATTAGATTAATAATTTAGATTTGATCTAAAAATTAATCTAATATTTTGATTAATTAGATCTAAAAATTAAAATCAAGATCACACATACTGCAGGTTGTCCTACTGTAGGGTTTATCCTCTATAGTATAAAGGTTGTCCTTGTACGTGCTTGATCTTATAGTTGATTGATAAGTGGTAAAAATATACTAATAAAAGTATTAAATTATAAAATAAATTAATCTATTTTACTAGAAATTGATACTTTTATTAATCTTATATAGGAAAGAAGGCCATCAATGTGAAGATATTATTATTTTGGTTCAGATGAAAAAAATTTCAGACAAAACGGACTTCAAACGAGCTCAGAATTGAATTTCAAAAAAAAAAAAAAAATCGCCGATGCAATGTTGATGTCAGGATGATGTCAGCATTTTTTGTGATGCACGGTGGACCAACCGAAGGGTATTTCAAGAATTTTACAACAAGAGGCGCGCTCTGATTGGCTAAAGAATACGGCGGTCTATGCAACACCGAGCTCGCGCACGGTCCATGGAGGACAATTTGGGAATTCTGGCTGATCCAACAGGCAGTTTTCACTGAAGCTTGATCGGACGGTCCAAACAAAGGCACTGATGGATGGCATCCATAGCTCCCGATCGAGATCCAACGGCTGAGATTCATCCCGACGGTAAACTAAAGATCAGAAGGCTTCTTTCAACACGATCGGATGGCCCAAATTCAATCCAATGGTTGATCCAACGACTGATATTAAATCCGACTTGATCTGGATTATTTTAAGGGATTTTTGAGTGATTTTTGGACCATTTGATCAACATCTGACGGCCAGAATTTCCCAGATCCTAATTTGAGTTATTTTGGGAGTCTAAAACCTAATTTTTGATGGATTTTGGGGGAAATCAAACTCTTATTCTATAAAAAAAATAGTGTTGTCGTGAAAAAAAAAGAAATCAAAGAGAGAAAAAGAGAGAGATGGGGAGAAAGAGAGAGGGAGAAAGAGAGAGAGAAAGAGAGAGGAGAGAGATAAAAAAAAGTGATTTATGAGAAAATCAAAAAAAGTTTTTGATTTTTCTTCGATGATCAAGACATCGATCAAGGAGCCTCTTCTTCTTCGCCAAGTTCTCCACATCAAGAGCAGCAGACAATCAATTTCAGCAATCAAACAGTCTAATTTTTCTATGCTTTTTATTTTATTTGCTATTTTTGAACTTGTTATTATGAACTAAATTTTTTTTTACTAAGGCTAAGGTGTAGCCACTCTTTTGATGCAATATTCAGTATGATTTATTTTTAAATTTTATTCATGAGGAGTATATAAATCTGATCTTAATGCTTTTAGATTACTGGCCATCTTCTAATTGATCTGATGAACATAGATGTTACGGACCAAGTACATCTATGTTAATGCTTCTTGATTATATACCTTGTATTATGAATCAAATTAGAATTCATATGCATGCGAGAATTTTAGTGCGCTTTGGATGCAGCGTATTTTAATTAGAGGATTTCACAAAACCTAATGCATTAATATTTATTTAAATTACACCTGGACCAAAGGATAATTAATAAATATTAATAGTTTTGCTATGCCTGGACCAAAGGATAGTGAATAAATTAGGAGACTCCACCGTCACATGAAATAAAATTAATCTAAAAATCTGAATATTGTATTGACTGAGTTGGTGAACCGATTGCCTTAGTAATCCATTGCTCTTGAATTTAAAACCCTAATAATTTACACTCTCTCTATTTAATTAAAAACTTTTAATTATTTTTTTTTTTTTCTTTAATTTCTTATTCTCATAAATCGATCTTCTAAATAAAGCATAGGAAAGAGCTTTTCAGTACTTATTTTCCAATCCTCTAGGGACGATACTCTACTCATTCACTTTATTACTTGATCGACTGGTGCACTTGCCATAGCTATAAATTAGCACGCATCAAGTTTTTGGCACCGTTGTCCGGAGGATTGTGTCTAAAATAATATTAAAATTTTGATCCTAGCTTTACTTTAGAAATTTATTTTTAATTTTTATTATTAAAAAAAAAAATTTTTTTAGTGCATGACACATACTGGACATAGTAACTTACTACCTTTAGATCCAAAAATTGAAAGAACCATTAGAAGACTACAACAAGAGAGAAACATGGCAGCTGAAGATCCTAACGACATCAATCTAGGAGTGGATATGGCGACCGAAGGACAGCATGAAGCTATTCGATCAGTACATCATCCATTAAATGATTAAATCACACCATCTTGTAGCCGATGCAGCTTCGAGCATCAGGAGACCGCCTGTACGAGCAAACAACTTCAAAATAAAGCCGACGATGATCTAGATGATTCAATCAACTGTCCAATTCAGTGGACACATGCATGATGATCCGAATGCCCATATTTCTAATTTTCTTGAACTTTGTGATACTTTTAAAATTAATGGGGTGTCGGATGATGCTATTAGATTAAGGTTATTTCCTTTCTCTTTATGGGATAAAGCTAAAAATTGGCTTCATTCTCTTCCTGCAGGTTCTATCACAACTTGGGATGTCCTAGCCCAAAAATTCTTAGCCAAGTACTTTCCACCTTCCAAGACTGCTAAGATGCGCAATGATATCACTTCTTTTATGCAGATGGACATGGAGACACTATATGAGGCTTGGGAGCATTTCAAGAAACTGCTGAGGAGATGTCCACATCATCAACTATCCATATGGCTTCAGGTACAAACTTTCTATAATGGTTTATCTCCTACTAATCGATCTATGATTGATGCAGCAGCAGGAGGAACCATTAATCGAAAAAATGAAGGAAGAAGCTTTCGATCTTATCGATGAGATGGCATCAAATAGCTATCAATAGTAGATAGAACGTATGATGCCTAGAGTCGAAGTTAACAACTTAAAGGAAATAGCTATGCATGTTCAGAGCATTACTTGTGACCTGTGTGGAGGAGGAGATGATACGAGCAATTGCCAGATAGGTAATCCTTTTGCTAAAACAACTGATACAGCTAATTATATTGGTAATTTTTTCAGGCCGCAACAAAACAATCCCTACTCCAACACATACAATCAAGGGTGGAGGCAGCACCCAAATTTCTCATGGAGCAATCAAAATGCAGCACAACAGCCACCCCCGGGATTCCAAGTACCTTGAAAAGAAGTCCAACATGGAAGAGCTGATGGTCAAATTTATGCAAAACCAAGAAGCAACTATAAAAAATTTGGAAGCCAAACTTAGGCAGGACCAAACAGCAGCAATTCGAAACTTGGAGATGCAAATAGGTCAAATGGCTAAGATAATCTTTGAGAGACCTCAAGGATCCTTGCCAAGCAATACGGAGACAAATCCAAGGGAGCAAGTCAATGCTATCACCCTAAGAAGTGGTACAAAGCTGGAGGAGCCACATCAGAAGAATGAGACTGAAGAGCCAACTACAAATAAGGAACCATCAACTCAAAATTCGTCAGTCACCAAAACAACCAGTAGATGGATGGTCTCCAAGGTATACGATTTGCTGATCCAAATGTGAAGCCCTACGTGCCGCCACTACCATTCCCAGAGAGACAAATACAGCATCCAGATAAGGAATTTTCTAACTTTTTCAAAATTCTAAAGAATTTACATATTAATATTTCTTTTGTAGATGCTATTACTCAAATGCCCAGGTATGCCAAGTTTCTCAAAGAAATCCTAACAAATAAGAAAAAGCTGAAGGAGCATGAGAGAATAAATTTGAATGAAGAATGCTCAGTAATACTTCAAAATAAATTACCATAGAAGCTAAAAGATCCAGGGAGTTTTACTATCCCTTGCATTATTGGTGATTGTAGTTTTGATAAAGTTTTATGTGATTTAGGAGCAAGTATTAATCTCATGCCTTTTTCTATTTTCAGGAAGCTGGGTCTAGGAGAACCAAAGCCTACCACTATTACTCTTCAATTAGCCGACAGATCCATTAAATATCCAAGAGGTATAGTGGAGGATGTCTTGGTAAAGGTAAACAAGTTTATTTTTCCTATTGATTTTATTGTTCTTGATATGGAAGAAGATTATGATGTACCCCTTATTTTAGGGAGACCCTTTTTAGCTACTGAAGGAGCTTTAATAGATGTTCAACAAGAAAAATTAATTCTTAGAGTCCAAGATGAACAAGTTACTTTTAATATTTTTAAAGATACTAAACATACTGATTATAATCAAACTTATTTTTTAATTGATATTATTGACAATCCATTATATGAGAATTCTGTAGAAAACATGTTTGAGACTATAAAAGCGAGCAATGTCAAATTGAAAGAGGACTCAATCAAACATGAAAGTATTCTAATTGAAGTGGCACCAGATTGATCCACTTTAGAACTCAAAGAAAGTCAAGCTGAAGACTATAAATCAGAACTACTAGATAGGTTGTTTCTTTTCTTTTTAGTTTTGATCATTTTTCTTTTCTTTTATTTTTCAGTAATTTATTGTTGCTCTTTTACTGCACTGGTGTGTATTTCAATTTTGCAGAAAAATCAATGAGAACTCAAGCAAAATTTCAAAGCTCCAAAGAACCAGACTGAACAAAATCAGGTGTATTCCTTCCTATCCTTTATTACATCCTTTATTTTTCTTTCTCCTTTAAGACAATGTAGAATAATTAAAAAAAAAAAAAAAAAACCATGTGTCAAGAAGAAAATCTTGAGCAAGATAAACTGGATAAGTGATAAAAGATAGAATTATTTGCTAATGAATGTAATGAGTTAAAGAAGTAGATTAGTTGGTCAACTTTTAGCAGCCTACTTAGGTCATTAAAAGATTATTAGCACTTTTTATTGCACATGCACACTAACAAGGCAAAGTAGGTATTGATTATAAGGCCAACTGAGGATTCAATTATCACTAAAAATTGATAATTAATATACATTCTAATAAAAGAAACTTGAATTTAAGGAAAGAGCTACCTGCCTATAAATAAAGTACAAAAGATAGAGTATATGTGGATTGCCCAAAGCCTAGTAACTGGGTCTCTTGCACCTAGGTCAAGTGTGAAAATTCACGTAAAATGGTGAAGGAAAGGCCAGGATGCTCAGCACAGTTAAAAAAAAAAAAAAAAAAAAGAAAAAAAAAGAAAAGAAAAGAAAAGGCAGTGTGAAAGCTACCTTAATTCATGAGTATAAAATTGAGAATGTATAGAAAATTGACCAAAATAGGTGATAAGAGAGGATACTTTTGTTCTTTTAATTTAATACTAAAATGCTAAAGTTAGTCATCATGAACACAAGTGCTATAGATCTTTGATGCACTCTAAGAAAGTTTTTAATTATATTGACTGAAAAATTTGCTTCTGAAGCTCAATGCTTAGTTAGCAGTATTTTCTAAACTTTTTGACCTTTAATCCTAGATTTTATCTTTGTGATGGATAATCTTATTGAAATATGGTATTAAATAAAACATTGCTAAGAGACTAGCAATGACTAAGTTGGGGGGTGTGATGAGTGATAAAAATATACTAATAAAAGTATTAAATTATAAAATAAATTAATTTGTTTTGCTAGAAATTGATACTTTTATTAATCTTATGTAGAAAAGAAGGCCACCAATATGAAGATCTTATTTTTCTAGTTTAGATGAAAAAAATTTCAAGCAAAACGGACTTCAAACGAGCCCAAAATTGAATTTCAAAAAAAAAAAAAAAAATCGCCGACGCAATGCTGACGTCAGCATTTTTCGCGGTGCACGGTGGACCAATCAAAGGGTATTTCAAGAATTTTACAGCAAGAGGCATGCTCTAATTGGCTGAAGAATGCGGCGGTCTACGCAACATCGGGCTCACGCACGATCCATGGAGGGCAATTTGGGAATTCTGGCTGATCCAACGGGCGGTTTTCACTGAAGTTTGATCAGACGGCCGAAACGAAGGAGCTAATGGATAGCATCCACAGCTCCTGATCGAGATCCAATAGCTAAGATTCATTCCAACAGTAAACTAAAGATCAGAAGGCTTCTTTCAATGCGATCGGACGACCCAGATTCAATCCAATGGTTGATCCAACGGCTGATATTAAATCCAACTTGATCTGGGTTATTTTAAGAGATTTTTGAGTGATTTTTGGACCATTTGATCAACATCTGACAGCCAGAATTATCCAGATCCTAATTTGAATTATTTTAGGAGTCTAAAACCTAATTTTTGATGGATTTTGGAGGAAATCAAACTCTTATTCTATAAAAAAATAGTGTTGTCGTGAAAAAAAAAAGAAATCAAAGAGAGAAAAAGAGAGAGACGAGGAGAAAGAGAGAGAGAGAAAGAGAGAGAGAGAGAGAAGAGAGAGATAAAAAAAAGTGATTTGTGAGAAAATCAAAAAGGGTTTTTGATTTTTCTTCGATGATCAAGACATCGATCAAGGAGCCTCTTCTTCTTCGCCAAGTTCTCCACATCAAGAGTAGCAGATAATCAATTTCAGCAATCAAACAGTCTAATTTCTTTATGCTTTTTATTTTATTTACTATTTTTGAACTTGTTATTATGAACTAAATTTTTTTTTACTAAGGCTAAGGTGTAGCCACTCTTTTGATGCAATATTCAGTATGATTTATTTTTAAATTTTATTCATGAGGAGTATATAAATCTGATCTTAATGCTTTTAGATTACTGGCCATCTTCTAATTGATCTGATGAACATAGATGTTACGGACCAAGTACATCTATGTTAATACTTCTTGATTATATACCTTGTATTATGAATCAAATTAGAATTCATATGCATGCGGGAATTTTAGTGCGCTTTGGATGCAGCATATTTTAATTAGAGGGTTTCACAAAACCTAATGCATTAATATTTATTTAAATTACACCTGGACCAAAGGATAATTAATAAATATTAATAGTTTTGCTATGCCTGGACCAAAGGATAGTGAATAAATTAAGAGACTCCACCATCACATAAAATAAAATTAATCTAAAAATTTAAATATTGTATTGACTGAGTTGGTGAATCGATTGCCTTAGTAATCCATTGCTCTTGAATTTAAAACCCTAATAATTTACACTCTCTATTTAATTTAAAACTTTTAATTATTTTTTTTTATTTTCTTTAATTTCTTATTCTCATAAATCGATCTTCTAAATAAAGCATAGGAAAGAGCTTTTCAGTACTTATTTTCCAATCCTCTAGGGACGATACTCTACTCATTCACTTTATTACTTAATCGACTTGTGCACTTGCCATAGCTATAAATTAGCACGCATCATTGATCATAAAATTTTTTGATTAGATCTAATTTTTTATAAAATATTAAATGAAGCTTTAATTTAATTTTTGATCATAAATGCATGTTTAGATAGGACCTAAAGTTTGATTCATGATTTAGTATTATGTAGTGTACATAGTTTCAGATTAAACCCTACAACTAGTGTTGTTGGTGAATTAAGCCGATTCAATTTTAAAGTGAGTCGACTCAGTTGGTGAACAATGCTAAATTGTAAAGAACCTTTCAAAATTTAAAAATTATTTTTAAAATACCGAACCCCAACCCATCAGTCCAAAACTTAATTAAAGAAATTAAGTATTGTTCATAGGGTCTAGAATTGTGAATTAAGATCCTAAGATAAAGGCATAAGACTGTGGGTTAAAGGGTTATATAAATTAGGTCCATTAATTGGGTTAGACCTAAGATTAGTTAAAGAATGGATTAATCTAGAGTAATTGATCAAATCTAACCAAGTGTTGAATTAGATTAGGTCAAGGACACTCTAGAATCAACTCCAATAGTTGTAGTTGGATGAGTCCATGTTTTTAACAAGACCAAAATGGACTTAATTCATGGCTACACGGTTAAGCCTAAAATTGCTAGGTTGATCAGATTAAACCTAATTAACCAGTTGGTGTCTAAGGTAAGTTTGGCAGTCTAGATCAGTAGTTTTTAATTGGGAGCTACTCGTACTGATTCGATCTTTGATGAGTTAATGGCATATCCCTTTCACTGATCTCACTTACTTGGCCGACATGGTCGATTGAAATTTGATTAGATCACTTGATGATTTGGACTGACCCATGTCATTAGGAATCAGTTTGACTGATTTCAATCAGTAAGACTGAATAAGGTGCCCATGGACCTAAATTGATCCTAGTCTTAACCTATGGACTTGGTGAAGTCAGTAGGAAGACTTGACTTGGTGAAGTCAGTGACAGAAATTTGATCCATATTCTTTCTACCCTTTAATCATAAGTAACCTAAATTCTCTAAATTATTAGGTTCTTAAAATGACTCAATTATGGAGATAACCGAGTCATAGCCTTCCATTAAGATGAATAGTAATCAGTCCAATTTTCTAGGTGGATATTGAAGGTGCCTTACATCTGGTGTTCATTTGGATATTGAAATTACTATCCATCATATGAAGATTAGGTTGCACTCTCTTAATGTTAATCATGTTAGCCAAAGCTTTTCTCGAGCCTAGTTATCATTGGTTTGATGTACTGAAGTTAATCATGTTAATGGTTGGACCTATCTAGACTTTTTCAGTGGAAGCCATAGCCTATTGATTTGATATCTAGGGCAAAATCTAAATACTAAAAATTATTTAGGAAAATAATTGATTATGAACCTACCTATAGATGCATACGGGTTAGCCAGAGCTTTCATCAGGCCCATCTATAGTCTATGTGGATTTCAGTAACCACTAAGAAGTTAATATAATTTCTCAAATTGAAAGTAGAGGCTATTAATTCATTAAAAATAGTGGAAGGACATTTAGACTAAAGTCCAAGTCTTTAGAATTTAAATTTATTCATGTACTTATTAGGTTTCATGTTTTTCTTTTAGATAAATAGAATGGCTAGAATAAGTCTGCTTCATTCACTATTGGATAGTGGTAAGCATTTAAGATCTAAGAACAAGGATTCTAGTGTTGATCCTAATAAGACAGACCTAGAGAGGAATGAACTTCTTAACCCAAATAGGCTGAATAGAAGAAATCTACAAGTGGTTGCTAGTCAAGGCTGTTATATGATAACACCTTACAATTTCTCCGTATATGACACATCTACCTGAGTATTAGATACCGGGAGTCCGATTCATATATGCAATTCATTGCATGTATTTCAAATTGGTACAAAATTTGATAATGATGATAGATTTCTTAATGTCAAAAATGGAAGTCAAGTTTCAATCCTAGCATTGGAAACTCTTGAACTATTTTTCAAAAATAATAGTGTCATTTTAAGTGACTATCACTATTGTCTATCTTTTATGATGAACATAATATCTATTGGGCTATTGGTCTAGGATGGTTATTATTTATCAATAAAAAAAATTGTAATATCATTATGAATGATGTTACAGTACTATAAGGATAATTGAGAAATGGCATTTTCATTATATCACAGCCTATTAGTGTAATGTACACGTCGACTAAATGACCAAAACTAGATAATGTTACTAATGCTTATTTTTGACACTGTAGGCTCGGCCATATAAACAAAAATAAGATTAACAGGTTAGTTAAGGTGCGTATCCTTGGTATTGATGATTGTGAATAATTAAATACCTATGAGTCTTGCCTTCTTGGAAAGATGACCAAATCATCCTTTACTGAAAAAGATGAATGGGCCACTGAGCTTTTGGGTCTAGTACATATTGATGTATGTGGGCCTATGAACATATGTGCTAGAGGTGGATATTACTACTTCATTACATTTACTGACGATCTATCTAGGTATGGGTACGTCTATCTTATGAAGAATAAATCTGATTCATTTGAAATATTCAAACGATATCAAAATGACATAGAAAAATAACTTGAAAAGAGTATTAAAATTCTTCGATCTGACCAAGGAGGGAAATACCTTTCCAACGAGTTTTTGACATATCTAGGAGAGAATGGGATTCTCTGATAATAAATTCCTTCTGAAACACCACAACATAATGGTGTATCTGAAAGGAGGAATCGAACCCTATTGGACATGGTTCGATCCATGATGGGGTTTACAAATCTGCTGATTTTATTTTGGGGTTATGCACTAAAGACTGCCTATTTTATTTTGAATAATGTTTCGAGCAAGTCTGTTGCAAAGACTCCATATGAGATATGGACTGAGCATAAGCTGACACTCTCTCAGTTTAGGGTTTGGGGATGTCCAGCTTATGTTAAATATTTACAGTCGAAAAAGTTTGGACCTAGATCCAATAAATGCTTGTTCATAGGGTACCCCAAGAAAATTAGGGGTTATTACTTCTACCTTGCTGAAGAACAAAAGGTGTTCGTCAATAATAGAGCAATCTTTTTAGAAAAGAAGTTCCTTAGTAAAGGAATAGCTGCCTCTAATGTTGAACTTAATGAAGTTTGACAGGTGAAAGAACCAGCACATTCTAGTGAATCTATAGAACTGGTCTTAATAAGATCAAACCCAGATCCTATTGAAGTGGCACCAAGGAGATCCAATATAATACTGTATCAACCGAATAGATACTATGATTTCTTAGTCTGGGATGGTGATCCTATCAAACTCGATGAGAACGACAAGGATCTGATCAGCTACATAGGTTCCATGCAAAGGTCTGACTTCGATAAGTGGCTAGAAGCCATGAAATCCAAAATGAAGTTCGTGAAAGTCAATAGTGTATGGACATTGGTTGATCCACCTGAAGGGATAAAACCCATTAAGTGTAAGTGGATTTTCAAATAAAAAAGGGGCATAGATGGAAAGGTGGAGACCTATAAAGCCCATCTGATTGTCAAGGAATATCGTCAGCATTATGGTATTGACTATGATGAGATATTTTCTGCAGTGGCAATGCTCAAATCTTTTCGAATCATGCTTGCGATAGTGGCATACCTAGATTATAAGATCTAGCAAATGAATGTAAAAATAGCTTTTCTAATTGGAGAGCTGGATGAAGAGGTGTATATGATACCGCCTGAGGATTTCACATCCATAGACAAGTCTAAGGTGTGCAAGCTTCAAAGGTTCATCTATGGATTAAAGTAGGCATCACGGAGTTGGAACATGCATTTTGATAAAGTAATCAGAACGTATGGCTTCATTAAGAATGTAGAAGAATCTTGCATGAATAAATGGGCTAATGGTTCTGTTGTTGTATTCCTTGTACTATATGTAGATAACATTCTCTTAATTAGGAATGACATCCCTGTATTATAGAAAATAAAGGTTTAGCTATCATCTCAATTCTCCATGAAGGACTTGAGAGAAGCATCCTTCATCCTAAGAATGAAGATCTATGAGATAGATCTAAAAGATTGCTTGGACTGTCCCAGTCTATGTACATTGATATTGTGCTGACATGGTTTAGCATGGAGAATTCCAAGAAGGGCTATCTCTTGATAGGCCATGGAATTTTGCTCTCTAAGAGGGATTATCCGACAACTCCTCAAGAGAGAGATAGTATGAGTAGAATACCATATGCTTCGGTAGTGGGTTCTATTATGTATGACATGATGTGTATGAATCGGATGTGGCATACTCACTAGGGGTAGTGAGTAGATACCAGTTTGATCTAGGTAAGAATCACTAGAAGGTTGTAAAAACTATCCTTAAGTATTTAAGAAATACTAAGGACTAGTGGCTCATCTATGGAGATTCTGACTTGAAACTTGTAGGACATACTGATTCCAGTTTTTAGTCAGATAATAATGATAGCAAAAGTGTGTCAGATTTTGTGTTTACCCTAAATGGTGGAGTGGTCTACTAGAAGAATTTCAAGCAGCATACTATAGCCGATTCTGTGTGCGAGATGGAGTATGTCATGACATCTGATGCAGCGAAGGAAGCTGTGTGGTTGTGGAAGTTCATTGGTAAGTTGGAAGTGGCACCCTCCTTGGATGGTTCAGTTCTGCTACACTATGACAGCATTAGAGCCATAGCTCAAGCGAAGGAGCCGAAGGCATATCAGTGCACCAAATATATTCTATCGCTACCATCTTGAATGAGAGATCATGGAGTGAGGTGAGTCGAGCTTCAAAAGATCGACGGAAAGGAGAACGTGGCTGACCCCTTTACTAAAGCTCTCAGAATCAAAGAATTCGACAATCACAAATGAAAGATGGATATTTGATACTATTCTGAGTGGCTTTAGTATAAGTGGGAGTTGTTGAAAAATGTATCCTAAAGTCAATCATCTAGGTTGTAGATGGTTGAGCTAAATGTAATTGTACTTGAATTATTATTGAATAAAATTATTGTTTTGGCATATTCATCACTTTGTACATCTTCCTATGATGAACTCTTCTGTGATGAAGTCCGTAGGACTATTTAGACTCGACAAAGGAGGATTTGTCGTTTAATCCTCAAACATGTTTGCAAACAAATGATTTATTGTTATCCAGGATGACTACGTATCGAGTGTAGGTCATTGTGTGCCATAAGTATTGATTGTCCTCTGAACCAAAAAGTATGGAGATACTATTATGGCATGCAGGTGAAGTGTAGGGATACATTTCATTGAACGTGATTCAACTACGGAGCTCTCTACTGTCAAGAGTTACTCATGAAGGATATAGGTATGAGTGTCTCTTAGACTTGAGATCACCAGGTGACCTACAAGCAACTCACTGCACTTAGGTACTAGACTACCTAAATTTCTAATTCAGTAACGGAAGGCTACTGGGCGCAGTCAAGTACTTGGCTTATCGGTATGTGATTCAAGATGGGATTGACCACTCCAAGTATTGGAGTGAGTGCATTGCTATATTTCAATTTAGCAAGTCCTCGGTCGAGATAGTCCATATGATGGATGCTAAATTTTGAAATACACTATGAATGAATTTTAGGATTGACAGTAAATTCTAAATCATTCTTTTGAGCATCAAGGTCAAGGGGATGAATTATATGGTAACTATATGCCATAGGTTCATCGATGTTGCATTACAATTATTTGACCTATCTGGATGTCGGGTATCATTGCTAGATGGTCACATTGATTGGTATAGAAAATTAATTTCTATGCTATCGACTTAGGATTCGAACCTATGGGGTCACACATAATAGGAGTTTCTATCTGATCAGATGGCTGATATTAAGTCTCGATGATCTAAGACTCTATGGTCAAGAGTTCCACTAGACTGAAACTCTATGACTAAGAGTTCCACTAGACTGGAACTCTTAGTCCTTCGTGTCCAAGACTCTCTGATCGAGAGTCCTGATGACCTGGGACTCTATGGTCAAGAGTCCCACTAGATTGAAATTCTGAGTTCTACTCATTTGGGACTCTCTGATCAAGATTCCTACTAGCTAAGACTCTATGATCATGAGTTCGATTCATTTGGAACACTGGGTTCAAAAGTCCCACTAGTTTGGGACTCTTCAAGAGTTTCATGTTGATGGAACTCTATTGTCTGGTAACCCATCCAATTTGGATTCAGATATTTTTTGGAAGATTAATTAGGAATTCAATTACTGATTAGCTCAATTTGATTGAGTGATGAGAATTCGATCAAGTTCAATTGAATTTGATTCAATTGGGTTTGATCCGATCAGGTCATGAGATGACCTAATCACTATGGGAGTTTTGACCTTGATTTGATTAGGACCTGAACCTAATTAATTTCTAATTTGATTAAAATTTTATTGGATTAGGTTAAGCCTAATTTGGTTAGATTTTACCTGATCTAATTGGGTCTAGATTAATTGGTTTGGTTGAAACCAACTAGGACCAAGTCAAATGAAGTTTGAATTCAAACTCTCCCTTGCGCCCACCATTTTTTGACTTTTCCACTCTTGTTCCATGTTAAAAATTTTGTACGTAACTTTTCTATCACCCAAAAGGTTTTTGCACCCCCTCTATTATTTGCTTTTGAACCGGTCCAACGGTTGGACCGGTTCAAAGTAAGTTGAGTTTTGAATTCAACTCAGTTTGTTGGAGGTTGGAAGCAATCCAACCTTATCTGCTTCCCACGCCCTTCCTTTTGTTTGTCGAATATTTTTTGGAGAAATAAAAATATGCACACATATAAGGAGAGTCTTTCTACATGTTAAACACATGGGAGGGGGTGTTGGATAAGGATAAGTGGCTCACTTGATTTTTGAAATCAAGTGAGTGGTTAAAACCTCCCAACCACTCAACCCTTATCTCTTTCCATGCATTTTTCTCATGGTATTAAGGTCAATAAATTATGAGAATTTTTGTGCATGCACAAGAATGGTTAACATTATGTGGTAAAAGTTTTAGACTGATTGGGCATTAGTTTTGGATGAAAAAAATCTTGGAGTTAAGATGAGCAGGGTCCTATAGCACTTTACTTTTCCATCATGCCTCTCTTCACTTCTAATTTTCACCTCTAAGGATACCCAACTTTTAGATATGATCTAAATAGGGTTTATAGATCTAAAAGTCATCTTTCCATAAAAACTAATTTCATGGAAAAACTCCACACAGAGAGGGCATGATAGAATTTTAAGTGTGTCAGGGTTTTTGGGCCAAGTGAAACCCTAGATTTGGGAATCTAGGTTCGGATGGAGAGGTCGAGTGCTGTGAGCATTGGATTGCCACCAAATTTGATACACCTCTTCATCATCCTCCATTGTTGGTGTTCTAATTTTTTAGAGCATCCAAAAAATCAAAAAGTATATGATCGATTGGATCGATCATAATTAGTCATTGAAGGCCCCAGCGAGGAGCTAGCACTCTATTAGGGCTGATTGGGATCAGAAGCTCCGTATGGACCAACCATAGAGACTGGACACATGTGTGGCTATGGTGCAAAACTAGAGCATTATCTGATGGATTTAGATTGTGGTGATCAGCCACCCGCGAAAAGATATTATATTCTGAACAAACAGTTATAGTAAAGAGTTTGCTGCATAGTTTTATTTTTAGATCTATATGAATGCATGCATACTATGTTTAGATCATTAGTATAGGACTTAATATTCTAATATGATCAAAAATTAATTAATTAGATTAATTAATTTTTTACTATATTTTAGCTATTTTTAAAAAAAATTTTGAAAGTAGCATTGCAAATTCTGCACTGCATTCTATGATATTTGGAGAAAAGATTCATGAGTAGAAGATGTCCAGATCTTGTCTGAGTGGATACTAGTAGAGGCCAGACACGTGTGTGGTTCCTTCCAGAACCTCAGCATAGATCAGGATCATCACAGTGTAATCTGATTACCAAAAATACATGGTATAAAATTAATTAGATTTAATTTTTTTAATCTTAATATCAAATCTTAAAGAATTAGATCTGAGATATCTCAGATCTAATTAAGATCTTAGAAAATTTTTTCTCAAAATATTTTTTTAGATCCAATCAGATCTAAACGATCCTATGTCGAAAAATTAGATTTTTCTTCAATTGGTATCAGAACTACGTTAGCAGTTCTTCAGATCTACCTTAGATCTAATTTTATATTTATTTATGATCTAATTTTAAAAAATTTTAGATATCACATCAGATGTGATTAGATCTAAAATTAGAAATTTTAAAAAAATTAAATTATTTAGATCTAATATGTACGAGATGCATGACTAGACTAGGTATAGAATAGTTCTCTATGTAGTCTAGTATTATTATATATTTAATTTAATTAAATATAATTTTTAATTTATTTAATTTTTATTTCTTTTGATATTATAATTATTGTAACTAGATCTAGAAATAGAAAATAGAATTTTTAATTTTTATTTTATTTCATATGAAATATGAAAGATGCATGCTTAGATTATTTATAGAATAGTTCTATAAGATGTCTAGAATAGTTTTAATTTTGATATGATCAAATTTAAAATTTTATTTTTTAGATTTGTTATGTGATATTTCAGATCTGAATGTATGCATATTGATGATACATGAGATATATGTAAAACATGTATTAGTTAGACCTTTTTATATGTGATATATGATCTAACTAGTTTTATAGTAGAAAATTATATTTCTGATTAAGGAGTTCTCCATGGCCATCTGGTCATAAGAACAAACTAAGGTTTAAAAATCCTCTCCTCCCATTCAATGGATGAAGGAAAATATATTCTAAAGCCAATCATCTAAGTGATAGATGATTGAAATTAGTATATGAATTTTCTAATAATAATAGTTATTTGGCTGGTTCATCATAAAAGTTCTATCTTTCTTAAATAAACTCCTAAATTATGATGATGTCCTTAGAACCATAATCAATTGATGAAGAAGGATTTATTGGATGGTTTTTAAATTGCTCATAATTAAATGATAAGTTATTAACAAGGATGATAACTTATCGAGTGTAGGTTGCTGTGTGCCATATGTGTTGGTTGTCCTTGTAACCAAGTGGTATGGAGACACTGGTATGGCATCCAAGTTAGATGTAGAAGTACATCTACACTAAACATGATCAATGTAGCACTCTACTGCCAAGAGTAGCTAGCTAAGGTCAATGGGTATAAGTATCCCTTCGACCTGGGATCACCATGGTGACTTGCAAACAACTCACTATACTTTGGTGCCGAACTTTCTGTATTTTTAATATAGGTTTGAAAGGTTTTTAGGTATAGTGAAGTACTTATGAAGTCGGTGTATAAGTCAAGATGGGATTGACCACTCCTGATTAGCTTCAGAAAGAGAATGTCTCGTTGTATTTTAATTTAGTAAAACCTAGGCCTGGGTAATCCTTGTGAGCTGTCATTGAATTTGCAAAATTTTAAGATATAATAGAGATGACTTGTATGAGTGTTTGATAGCATACTCAAAGTCATCTTGGGCATTATTGATTATAGGGATAAATTATACGATAACCATGGGTCAAGGTTCTAAGAATGTTGCTTTGCATACAATCGACCTATTCGGACGTCGGGAACCATTGCTAGATGGTAACTTCGCTTGGTACAAAAATTGGTTCTCATACTACCAACTTAGGTTCGAACTTATAGGGTCACACATATTAAAGCTTGTAACCTGATTAGATGTCTATTCAATGATTGAGAATCATTCTAATGTCAATCCATCAATACGATTTGTGTTTGACCTAATGCAAGTATTGCAGGAAGATCGATCAACAATTGGATTACTAATCGACTCAATTTGATTGAGCAATTAGACAAAGATCAAGTCTAATTAAATTCAATTAGAATTGATTTGGATTTAATTAGATTAAATCTAATTGATTTATTGGATAAGGCAATCGCAAGAAAAAATAAGTTTTTGTTAGACTAGGACATGAGTGCACCTAATTCCTAATTGAGTTAGGATTTAAATTAGAATTAAATATGATTTAATTTAATATAATTAGGCTCCTAATTGGAATAGGATCATCCTTAATTGGGTTGCATTTAATCTAATTTAAATAGGATTTAAATTGGATTCAAACCTATTTTGACATAGTCAAACAAGAGGAGTCCCAGTTGGACTGGGACTCTCTCTTTCCTTATGCCTAAGAAAGCCCACACCCACACTTCATTTCTAGAAGTTAACATAACTTAATTACATGCCTATGAATGATTTTCTATGCCCCATAATCTGGAGGTTTTGGAATAAATTTTGAATTGGTCAAAATTCGAAAGTAGTTATGCATGGGATTCTATTTGGTAGAGTCCTTAAAACCTAAAACTCTATCTCTCTCTCTATGGAAATAAACTCCATGCCTTCCATATTGTTGTACGCCCTTTTCCCATCCTTTTATGAATGTTTTTGCTGGTTCTCCATGTTAAAAAAGGGATGGGGTGGCATCCAAAAGTTGGACACCACCAAGAGTCCTTCTAAGACTAGTCTTTTACCTAGTCTTTGGTTGTTAACCCATACCACTTTTCAAGGCCCTTTGAGGACGTGATAAATCTCAAAAAAATTATAAAAAATCAGAGGAAAAGGAGGAGAAGGCATAGTGGTTTTGGGATGCAAAGATTTTTGGAGAAGAGACTTCAAGTAAGCATCAAAGGTTGATGTTTTGAAGAGACAAGGTAAGAGAAGATTGTCTTCTCTTTATTTTTTCTTTTATGTATTTTTTCTCTTGTTTATTCTTTATGATTTTTATTTGATAAAAATTTGAGAGAGAGAGAAATAGGGCATGAGGATAAGTGCTCCAAGTTTGTTGAGGCTTGATGTTCTTTTTGGACATGATTTGATCATGTCCTGATGAGAGAAGAAGAAGAGCAGAAAGTTCTTCTCTTAGGTTTTCTTTGAGAACCCTTTTTTTTCTTATTTTTATGAGAATTTTATATGAATAAAATAAAAAATATTAGATTTAAAAATATAAAAAAAATCTAGAGGAGAAGGTCTCCTCTTGTCCCAGCATAGAGATGTTTTCAGGACATCAATTGTTGATGTCCTGAAGGAGAAGATTTATCTTCTCTTAAGATTTATTTTTTCTTGTTTTATTTTCTGATTTATGGGAGATCCAAGGGTCGGATTCCTTCCTTATTTCTCCTCATATTCTTCATGTCTTAGAGTATCTAAGAGATTTGGGGAATATGTATTTGATTAACCATTAGGAGGGATCCGCGAGAAGCTAGCACTTTGAGCAGATCTTCGTTCGATGAACCTCCGATCTGTATTGCAGATTCGTATGGATCACTTGTAGAGACTGGATGCATGTGCGGCTCTAAATATAATAATAAAAATCAATCATGGAGTTCTCGACCCGTGCAAAGGTAAGAGATCTAATCTCTTGCTAACCTAGATATGGTCTAGGGTTAGATCTAGAATTATTCTTGATCTAGGTATTGATTTGATCAAAATCAATTATGATTAATTTATTTTTAGATTTATATTTGCATCATGATATGCTATAGATCCTTGATGTAGGATTCTGTAATCTGATTACATGCATATTGTAGATTAAACTATTTAATCTATATCTTTCATTACTTTAATTTTGAAAAGTTTTGAAATCTATGCATGAAACCATGCATATTTTCCATCAGTGGTATCAGAGCATCTAGGTTCCTTTATAACATATTCATGTATACTTTAAAATAAATTTAAAAATTAAAATTAATTAAAGAATGCACATACTGCCATAAGGTTGTCCTGTTGTAAGGTTAACCCCTTACAATGAAAAGGTTATCTTAGTATGTGCTGATCTAAATCTGAATCATGAATAATTTAGATTAGATCTAAAAAAAATTTATGATTTAATTTTTTAATTTAAAACTAAAATTAAGTAGATATTAAATATATTTTAGATTATTTAGATTAGATCTAAATAATATCAAGATTGCACATACTGCCATAAAGTTATCCTATTGTAAGGTTTATCCCTTATAGTGAAAAGATTATCCTAATATGTGCTAATCTGAGAAATCAAAATCATAAATATGTTAGATGAGATCTAAAATAATTTATGATTTATTTTTAAATTTTAAATTTAATATTAAATGATTTATGATCTGATTTTGATCATTTAGATGAGATCCATGTGATATGTTTCATGTTTTGATCTAGATCTTCATATTGCATATGTTGATATGTAGCTTCATTTTTTAATCTACTTTTTATATGTATGACATATAGGTTTTCTAGAAATTAAATTGTGAACTTAGTTTCTGCAAAACCCTAGGATATGATCAAAACATTGAAACAAATCAGATCTAAAACCATCATTTGAATTTGATTCAAAGTAAAGTGTTTACAATTTGAAAATGTTTCAAATGATCAAATCAGAAATTAGTTCTAAGATTCCATAAACCCAAAACTCATAAGCTTGAACTTAATTGAGAATTAAGTAATTGTTTAGGATCTAGGTTTGTGATTTGAAGATCCTAAGTTGATTTCACAAAATATGGGTTAATGGATAATGAGTTAGCTTTGATCAGGTCCTTAACTAGATTAGACCTAAGGTTAGATTAAATATGAACTTAGTTAAGAAATTGATCAAACCTGATTAATAGTTATTAGGATTAGATCATTTCTTTAGATCAATTCAATAGTTGTAGTTGATCAAAGTCCATACATCTAATAAATGGATACTAATCATGGCTCAGTGGTCAAGCCCGAGTCTTTAGGCAAACCAAATTAAAACTGATAAATTGATTGGTGTCTAAGGTAAGTCTGGCATCCCAGATTGATGGTTTTTAACTGGCAGTCCACTTACCTAGCCATTTTTTATAGTGTCTAGGGCAAGCCTTGGCAGACCCTCCATCGATTTCACTTACCTGGCCAATATGGTTAATCCGCTTTTGATTAGGTTGCTCATTGATTCGTGCTAACCCATGTTACATAGAAAATTAGTGAGACTGATCTAGGTGTCCATGGACTAAAATTGATCCTAGTCCTTGTCGATGACTTGAGAAGTCAGTGGGAGGACTTGACTTGGTGAAGTCAGTGGAAGCAAATTGGTCCATGTTCTTTCTATCCTTAAATTATTAATAATTTAAATCCTCTAAAATTATTAGATTCTTAAAATAATAATGTTATAGAGATAACTAAGTCATAGCCTCCTATTAAGGTATTTGATAAAGGATTAATTAAGTCAATAATCATTGCAGACCCAAAGGTCTGGTGCTTGTTGATTAATGAAATTATCATCCATCATATGACGACTTGGATGTGTCTCTCTAATGGTGGTTAGGTTGACCAACCAAAGTTAGACTTAATCATTCATTGGTTAGATTGTTGGAAAATATGTTCTAAAGTCAATCATCAGTCTATTGATAGTTGAGCTATATTATATCTGTAATTGATTTATTAATAAATAAAATATATTTTTGATATTATTTATCATAAAAGTATTCATTTCTAATGAACTCCATTATTATGATGAAGTCCTTAGAACTATTTAGCTTTGATAAAAAGAGGATTTATCTATTAGTCCTTAAATCTGTTCACAATAAAATGATAGGCTATTAATTAGGACGACAGCATCTATCGAGCATAGGTTACTGTATACCATATAGATTGGTTGTCCTTTTAATCAAGGAGTGTGGAGATACTTGTATGGCATATAGATTAGATATATGGATACATCATCATTGAACATGACCAACTCTAGAGCATTCTGCTGTTGAGAATGTCTCTAATGGGATATAGGTATAAGTATCCCTTAGACCTGAGATCACCTCAATGGATTGCAAGCAACTCACTGTGCTTTAGTATCAGACTAACTGAATTTTTAATTTAGTAATAGAAGGCTTCTGAGCATAGTCAAGTACTTACGAAGTCAGAATGTGATCAAGATGCAATTGACCACTCTAAGAGTTGGAGAATATTGTATCACTGTATTTCAATATAGCAAAACCTTGGCCTAGATAATCCATCAAATGGATTTGGTATTTTGAAATACAATGTGGACAATCTGATTATAGTTAACAGTTGAACTCTGAGGTATCCTACAAGCATTTTGGTCAAGGGGATGAATTATATGGAAACTATATCCGCATGGGTTCTAAGGATGATGTTCTACACATTCGACCTATCCGACCATCGAGTACCATTGCTAGATGGTTTCTTTGATTAGTACAAGAATATGTTCCTATGCTACTGGCTTAAATTCAGATTTATGAGGTCACATACATTAGAGCTCATGATTCGATCAGATAGTTAATCAATGATTAAGAATCGTTCTAGGGTTAAACAATCAATACAATTGATGTTTAACCTAGTGCAAGCATTGTAGGAGGATCGATTAGTAATTTAATTACTAATTAACTTAATCTAATTAATTCAAAGAGTTGAGATTAAGTCTAATTAAATA
The DNA here is from genome assembly GCA_006176705.1 of Cocos nucifera. Lineage (NCBI taxonomy): Eukaryota > Viridiplantae > Streptophyta > Magnoliopsida > Arecales > Arecaceae > Cocos > Cocos nucifera. The sequence goes on along the minus strand of QRFJ01002156.1, from coordinate 133,233 downwards.
TAATTTAATTAAATTTAGTTTGGACTTGATTGGATCAAGTTCAATTGGCTTTTTAGATAAGCTAAGTGCAGGGAAGAACTAGTCCAAGTTCAACTAGGACTCCGATCAATCTAATTTTTTAATTTGATTAGAAAATTAAATCAAAATTTAATTTAATTTAATTTAATTTAATTAAGTTTTTAATTAGGTTATATACTTATTTTATTTAGTTGACTTGGTTTTGATTTAAGTTGGTTTGAGAAACCATGTTTGACCAAGTCATAGATGGAATCCTAGTAAGACTAGGATTCCACCTTGCGCCACCTTAGCCCTCCACACCCCCCATACTTATTTTTTAGGAATTTTTCATGGAAACACTCTTTTCCCTGATCTTCATGCATGCCTCCTCTCTCTCTCTCTCTCTCTTTCTCATATGGTAATTTGGTAGTTGACCAAGTCAAAAAGAGAAGTAAGTCTTGATCTAGGATTCTATAAGATAGAATCCTTATAAACTAAAACACCTCCTTCTAATTATGCTGCCCACACCTTCTTTATTTTCTCTGAATTCCATGGTAAAAGAAGAAGATTTTCTGTGCCCCTATTGCTGGTCCATGGTACGAAATAAGGTGGGGGTGCCCAAGAGTTGGGCGCCCTAACAACTTGCCATATTATGTCCTTTCCTTGTCTGAGTTTTTGACCAAACTTAGACTATGCATATTTTTTTTATTTAGGACGAATTTTTGGCTGAAATTTTCATGGAATATAGACCTTTGGGAGAGCCTTGATGTGCAAAAGAAATTGGAGGGAGAGAGTCTTTGGGCATTGGGTTTCTATAGACACCAAACTAGGTGTTTAGATGAGAGCAAAGAGAAGAAGAAGAGGGTCTTCTTCCTGGATTGCTGTGTTCATCATCTTCCTTCCTTCCTTGGGTTTTCTGAGAGAGTCTCAGATCTGAAACCTCTTCTCCACCTTTTTTGCTTTAGAAAAATCTAAATCCAGAAGAAGGAGGCATCTAATCAACCATCGAAGAAAGATCAGCACAGTACTAGCATACTGTGCTGATTTCCTGCATTAGGATTTCTGATCGTGCTTGTGGGCTCATGTGGACAACTCCTAGAGGCCGAATGTATGTGCGGCTTGCAACTTCATCATCAATCTTGGATCAGCATGTTTGAATGTCTAACTTGCATAGATAATAGATCTGATCTATTGGTTTCATAGCTGCATTAGATGTAGTATTGTAACATGTTGATGGGATCAACATGTTAATCTTTTCTTTATGTTCTTAATTTTTAATTTAATATCATGACTTGATCATATAATAAATCTTAGATCTAAGATATTTTTATATTTATTTAAATAAATATTTAATTTATTTAAGTCTTCCGCTGTCTGATCTTGAAAAAGTTTTAAGATCTATCTGTGAAATCCTAGATCTAGTTCCTTTAATTGGTATCAGAGCCAAGGTTCTTATTACAGGATTTTCTTGAGCATGTTTAGATTATTTATTAGATTAGATCTAATTTATAATCTAATTATTAAATTTAAATTAAAAAATTTAGATCTCAAGAACTGCTATAAGGTTGTCCTACTGTAAGGTTTATCCCTTACAATGAAAAGGTTGTCCTAGTTTGTGATGATCTATTTTTAATCATATATTTATTAGATTTAATTTAATTTTATTTATAATTTAATAGATTTAAAATAGTTTTAGATCTAAAAATAAAGTTTTTAGATTGCACGAACTGCTATAAAGTTATCCTGCTGTAAGGTTTACCCCTTATAATGAAAAGGTTGTCCTAGTACGTGCTGATCTAAAATATTGATCATAAAATTTTAGATTAGATCTAAGAGATTTTATGATCATCATAATATATTAGATTTGATCTAAGTTGATTTATGATTGATTGGTGTTGAAACTATTTCAATTACATTAACCTGTTTAGATTAGATCTAAAGTAGATTCATTTTTATGTTACATGCATTTTGATTATGAATCAAACATGCAACTTGGTTGATAGAACCATGTTTTAAAAATATTTTACAAATATAAAAATTATTTTTAAAAAATTGAACCCCAACCCTCAGTCCAAAACTTAATTAAGAATTAAGAAGTTGTTTGATTAGGATTTAAGATTGTAAATTAAAGATCCTAAGACACAAATCATAACACATTTAGTTAAATGGGTTAGTGGAGATTAGGTCCATTAATTGGATTAGAACTAGGGTTAGATTAAAGAATGGACTTAATTAGAGAATTGACTAAATCTAATCAATTATTATCTTAGATTAGGTTAAGGATTCTCTAGATCAATTACAATAGTTGTAGTTAGTCTAGTCCATGTGTTTAACGAGATCTAAGATGGACTTGATTCTTAGCTACACGGTCTAGCACGAACTATTAGGTTGATCAAATTGAAACTAATTAAATCAGTTGGTATCAAAGATAAACTAGACCGGTGGTCCTTAATCGGCAGCCTGCTTACCTGATCATTTCTATTGGTACTTAAGGCAAGCTTTGGCAGACCCTCCCACTGATCAAACTTACCTAGTCTCTTGGTGAAATTATATTTTGATCGGATCACTTGACTATTCGAGTTGACCCATGTCAGCTAGATAAATCAGTTTGATTGATTTAGGTGCTCCTAGACTAGCCTATTAATGGTCTTTCTTAAGCTGACTTGGTGAAGTCAATGGGAGGATCATGATAAGCTGGTTCATCTGATCTTCTCTCATCTTCAAATTAAATTTTCTAAAATTATTAGGTTCCTAAAATGAGATAGTTATTATGATAACTAGATCATAGCCTTCCATTAAGTGGATGATAATAGGTCCATTAATTGGATAATCATTGCAGGCCCAAAGGTCTGGTGTTTATCAGCTAATGGAATTACCATTCATTATGTGATTTCTTGGCTACATCTTTCTAATTGGTGGTTAGGTTAGCCAACCAAAGTTGGGCCTAATCATTCATTGATTAGATGGGCCAAGTTGAAGGGAGAAACATGATTTCCCAGGTCAGGTTCGTTCAGATCTAATTGGATCAAGAGGGATATTTCAAAAAATTTTCTCTAAGATCCTAATCAGATCTGAAACTCTTCATATCTGATCTTATTTATCTGATAAAATAAAATAAAATGAAAATTAAATTAAATCTAATTTAATCATATCTTTATTTTAGATAATCCAATTATTCTATGATGATCTCGATGTTTGCCTGAAGTTCTGGACGTAGCCACGCAAGCGCCTGGCCTCTACCGATATCCACTCGAGAAAGATCTAGAGATCTTCTTCTTATCAATCAGTCCTTCAAAAATTAGATCTAGATCTGATCTTGAAGATCTTCAAAAACTCTTTTGAAGAACGACCATCGTCTCTTACAGTAGTGCTGCCTTCTTTCTTTTCTATCGCCTTTCACTTGCTTGGATCGCATCTAACTCATGCCCAAAACCTCTTGGGTGTGGAGAGGAGAGAGAGGACTAGAGGGTGACATGAAGAAGGAGGGAGAAAAGCTTTATGGCATGGTCTAAAGGTAGAAGCTCTTTATTCTAGGTGCAGACAGGGTTTATACAGACCCTACTGCGCCATGCAGTGCCACATCATCCTGGCCAATCACGGCCCTTTGTGCAAATAGATCTAAATTTGATTGGTGGGATGACATCATCTAATCTAATTAGATTAGAGTCCCTCAAAAATCTCTTTAGATGGCACCAAGACTGGGTCAAACAAGTCTTCTTGGCGCCATCTAGTTTGATTCCTTGAAGCAATGGGAGTCCCATCTGTATAGGACTCTAAATCTTATCCTCATGGGGTGCACGCCTCCCTAGGCATGCACCCCTTGCCTATCTACTTTTTAGTAGGAGGACAAGGGCCAAGGTTCTCTTTTATGGGTGCATGACATATGGGCAGATATCTAAGTGTCAAAGGTCAATATTTGACCAAAGTCCAAAGATAAGATTTAGCAGGTGACGAAAAATGGTAGGTGTTGTCTCAAATTTATTTTATAAATTAAGACAACTCTTTCCTGATCTGGACAAGCTCCAGTCAGACCACGTAAAGATTTCTGAGTGAGCCCAAACACATTTGGCTTAATCAACACAAGTTTTAATGATTTTTAAAGAAGAACATTAGGCTCAATCGTGTGCTTGCACGATTTTCTTGAACCTAATTGAATCTTATTCAAATCAATTGAACTAGGTTAATCCAATTGATGATATCCAGATCCAAACCCTTATTTGTGTGATCCAATTAGGTTTAGTTCCGTATGGTAATAGAATATATCGTGATCTCTATCATCGACATCATTGAAACATCTTTCGATGGATCAGAACTTTTCTGATTCAGACAATAAGTATGATCGATCATCTAAATCATTCTAATTGCTCCCAAAGTCCACCAGAAACACCTAGCAGCATATGGTGGCAACCCATCAGAACTAAAAGCAAACCTCTCGGTATAATTTTTTGTGTGATTAAGCTCCTCTATCTTGAGCTCCGATCGGATTAGGGTTAAGGTGATCTTGTCAAACCCTAATATCTGTCATATGAATTAATCATTCGATTCAAGTCCAATGTGAAAACCCTAATAGAAACTCTTTCTATTATTTCACTCTACATAGCCATGGGCTTATGGACTTGATTCTCATGATCATCATAGGGCTGCTCCTCTTCTATCGAGGTAGATAGATTCCTTATTGGTGCAATCCAATTCCTATAATGAACATGCTATAGCCATCATACACCTCAGGGTTCCGAATGGCTAGGAGATCGAGTTATGGTATAGTCAAACTATAATACCCACAAGGTGAACTATCGATGCACCTCAGGTCAAAGAATCAGACACACCACTAAAGCTTCGAGCCAGTCATCGATGAGTAGGTAGACTTCTTCATGATTGCTTGAGGTGGTCACGCTCAATGTCCTCATTCTTTAATGAGTACCTATACTCTCGCTCCGGTGTCTCTATATCATAGACTCAAGACTCATCTATCTTAAAGAAGCGATTGTACACCAACTTTCTAGATCAATTATCATCCTCATGATGATCCTATGGTCGGAAGCATTTTTTGAGTTAATAATAAAAATTTATGTCTTAAATTTTCAACTCCTGAAAATATGAACTATCATTGCCATTAACTTAAGGGATGTATCATAGACACTTTCAAATACACATTATGATAGAAAATAATTAATTTTATTATTTATAGTCAAAATTATAATTTTGCTTTTAGAAGTGTATTACAAGTGTCTGCCAATCTGTCTTCAAGGGCATACATATCTAACAAACTCCCACTTGACCTAAAGCCAATTGGCTACAAATCTAGATCCCATCTTCTTAAGGTGGACTTCGATCTTCTACTAGCCCAATATCTTTGTGAGTGGGTCTGCCGCATTATCTGTAGAGTCGACTCTCTTGACCTCGACGTAACCTTTCTTAAGATAATCGCAGATGAGGTGGTATCGCCGCTTGATGTGCTTGGATTTTTGATGAGATCTCAACTTCTTAGCTAGGGCTATGATGCCATTATTATCGCAGTATAGAGGAATGGCATCCGATGGCATCACTCCGATCTCTGTGGCTAACTTCTTGTACCAAAATGCCTCCTTCGTAGCTTCTGACGCAGTGATGTACTCTGCTTCCATGGTGGAATCTGCTATTACTGTCTACTTGAAACTCTTCCAACTGACAACACCATCATTACATACAAATAGACTCTCAGATATCGACTTTCGATCATCTATATCGGACATAAAATCTGAGTCTATATATCCTAGGACTTGGAGTTCTCCATTACCAAAAACCAACAACATATGCTTAGTTCTTCTTAAGTACTTATGGATACATTTTACAGAAGTCTAGTGCTCTTCACCTAGATTCTACTGATATCTGCTCATGACACTCACAGCATGGGCTATATCAGATCGTGTACATAACATGGCATACATGAGGCTCAAAATCAGACTTCGATCCTACTTCTAGGGGCATACCATAACACTCCACACCGACCAACCAATCAAAGCAGTTCTTCATCAAACAGATGGATCTGGAAAAGTAGCGAAATGGGCAATTGAACTTACAGAATTTGATATCAACTTTCAACCTTGGCCATCAATCAAAGCCCAAATATTGATAGATTTTATAGTAAAATATACCATTTTAGATGAAGCCGAGCTTGAACAGAATGAAACTAGTATTCCATGATTGCAGTCGAGCTCCTCTAAAGAAAGAGCCGACCTTCCTAAATGTTTTTGGGCCTTATATGTTGATGGCTCATCTAATACTTTTGGTGCGGGTGCAAGACTGATCTTGGTTAACCCAGAGACAGTCATTGCTGAATATGCACTGTGCTTTGAGTTCCTTGTGACTAATAATGGGGCCAAATATGAAGCTCTGATTAGAGGGTTAATGATAGCTAAAGAGTTAGAGGCGAACTGGCTCCATGTCTATAGTGATTCCCAATTGATGGTCAGACAAGTTGGTGGCAATTATGAGGCTCGAGAAGAAAGCATGATAAACTATCTCGAGCAAGTGAAGAACCTGATCCCAGCATTCACCCATTTTGACATCAAGTAGATCTTGAGAGTAGAAAATACTGGGGCCGACTTTCTCTCTAAGTTGGCAATATTGGCCCCAACTGAACTGCCCAAGGATGTCTTCTTCGAAGTCCTAAAACACCCAAGCTCAGAAGAGCGGCAATCTATAATGCAGGTTGACCATGAGCCATGTTGGATTGACCCACTAGTTGCTTATCTTAAAGATGGAGTTCCTCCTTGTGATCCAAAAGAAGCTCGAAAACTCAAAAATCGAGCCTTTCGATATATTTTGTATGAAGGCAAGCTGTATAAAAGGTCATATTCTTTATCGCTCTTAAGATGTCTCCGACCTTCAGAAGCCGACTTTGTATTATGAAAAATGCATGAAGGAATTTGTGGAAGTCATGTAGGGGTCAAATACTTATCGCATAGACTACTTCGATAGGATTACTATTGACCGACGTTGTATCATGATTCTATAGAATATGTCAGAAAATATGATCGCTGTCAAAGAAATGCAAATATCCAAAGACAATCGGCCTCCAAGCTTACACCCCTAAGCATCCTGTAGCCATTTGCACAATGCGGCATGGATATACTCGGACCTTTTCCCATGACATTTGAAAAGCAAAAGTTTCTCCTGGTAGCAATCGATTATTTTACAAAATGACTTAAGGCTGAGCCTCTAACAAAAATCATTGAAGCAAAAGTGTAGGACTTTATCTTAAAGTCGATTGTTTGTAGATTTGGCTTGCCTCGAACCCTCATAATAGATAATGGGCGATAGTTTGCTGGAACAAAGTTTGTCTAGTTTTGTGAAGACTTAAATATCTTCCACCATTTTACATCAGTAGTCCATCCACAGGCAAACAACGAAGCCGAAGTAACCAATAGAACCTTGCTCCAGGATATCAAGGTGAGACTTGAGAGAGCAAGGGGAATCTGGGTAGATGAACTCTATCATATGCTCTAGGTATACCGAACTATCCAAATACTACTAACCGAAGAGACTCCCTTCACCTTAGCCTTTAGAATAGAAGCAGTCATCCCAATAGAACTCAAGCTCCCGTTAGCACAGATCATGGCATTCGATGAGCAATGAAACTCATAGGACCTTAGAGCTAACCTTGATTTATTAGAGGAAAAATAGAAAAAAGCTAAAATTTGGATGGCAGGCCATAAGAAAAAAGTAGCTCACTACTACAACTCTAAAGTCAAAGGCAAAGTATTTAGAGTTGGAGATTTAGTACTTCGACGAGCAACCATTTCTCAGCCTCAAAATCAAGAGAAGCTCATCGTGAAATGGGAAGGACCTATAAGATCAAGAAAGTTGTCCGACCTAGAACATATTACTTGAAGGAGCTCGAAGGAGCCGATCTACCCCGATCGTGGAACTCGAAAAACCTATAGATGCATTATCAATGACTTGGTCACAATAAAATTTCTCTACTTTAACGTCCCAATCCTTGTTACAAATCTATAATGGTAGAAAATAACTTTCCAAATTTAATCATGCAATGAAGATGGCCACGTTAGGAACAGGAGGAGAACCTCATCTTAACATAAGCAAAGTCGAAGGCCTCATTAATCTAAGACAAGATAAGGGGAGAAGACCTTCCAGCGGTCCTAATGCGCCCCTATGTCCACGTTAGGAGTAGGAGGAGAACCTAATCCTAACGTGAGCAAAGCCGAAGGCTTCATTAATCTAACACAAGATGAGGAGAGAGGCCCTTCCAGCGGCTCTAATGCATCCCTACGTCCATATTAGGAACAGGAGGAGAACCTCATCCTAACATGAGCAAAGCTGAAGGCCTCATTAATCTAAGACGAGATGAGGGGTGAAACCCTTCCAACGGCCCTAATACGCTCCTACATCCATGTTAAAAAAAGGAGGAGAAACTCATCCTAACATGAGCAAAGCTGAAGGCCTCATTAATCTAAGATGAGATAAGGGGAGAGGCTCTTCCAGCGGCCCTAATGTGCTCCTACGGTCACGTTAGGAACATGAGGAGAACATCATCCTAACGTATGCAAAGCCGAAGGCCTCGTAATCTAAGACGAGATGAGGAAAGAGGCTCTTCCAATGATCCTAATGTGCCCCTACATTTATGTTATGAAAAGGAGAAGAACATCATCCAAATGCAAATGATGCCGAAAGCCTCATTAAACTAAGATGAGATGAGGAGAGAGATCTTGTTAGCGGCCCTAACATACCCCAACGTTCGTGCAAGAAATAGAAGAGAACCTCATCCTAACACAAGGAAGGCCAAGGCCTCACTATTCTAAAATGAAGGAAAGGAAAAAAGCATACCGATGATCCTTTTATGTATCCCCCCTATGGCTACATCAAATACAAATGGGAGAGTCCTGCCCAAGATCGCAGAAGGGACCCCAGCTCGGCATCTACAACAAGCATCTCATTAGAAAACAAAGCAAACAAAAATGAGATGAAGAAAGCGGACATCAACTAGCATCAAATCCATATAAAACAATAATGAAAAGGGTACCATTTTATTGCAAATATTAAGTTCATTATAAGTAAAATAAAGGTCTATAAGACCAGTTACAAAAGTAAGAAAGAAAAGACCAAAACTCTAAGAGGAATCTGACACCTAAAACTTTGGGCTGCTAGCCATCACCAAGGACTCCTTCAGGCTAGAAACCTCCTCCTCAAGCTTCTTTCTCCTTATTAAGTTATCATGGAACATCCTATCAGCCTTTCGATAGTTCTCTTCAGATTCATGCAACCTTCTCCTCAAAACTTCTAACTCAGCCTCAGCATCCTTGACAGCCTATTATTCACAAACCAACTGAAGCTTCAATCGCTGAACTTTAGCTTTTTCAATCCCGACTGATTCTGAAAGTTTGCTTGCAAACCTCTTGAAGGAGGTGATCTCCTCCAACTTTCTACTTGTACCGGATTGATGACTGTCGTTGAGCTACTGCCGAAGTTGGGCCACCACACTCTTGGCCATTTGGAGTTTGTACTCAAGCTCAGATATCATCTTATACTAGCCCAATCGATAGCTATTGTATGCAGACTCAGCATCAAGTAGCTATTTCTAGAGCACAGAGAACCTTTGAGACCAATCCCACTCATACTGGATTTTATCAGAGGACCATGGCAAACTCCCTTCCAACAGTTGAATTTTCTCTTTCACCATCTTGAGATCAACTTCAAGGGAGCCGACCTTTGTAGTTAGCATCCAGGACTTATCGCTGACACTTTTCTTAAGTTCAACCAACTCTTTCTCAAAGTTATCCTTCTTGATGTTAAAGCTCATAGAGTCCTTTATGTGTAACTTGCAGAGACAAGTGATCTCAATTGTCACCTCTGAAGCATTTTTTCTAGATTGCTGAAGTTCGTCTTCCATCTTCTTTAACTTTTTCTTCAGATGATGAACCTCCCTCTTTAAACTTTTGATTATGGATTTTGGAGGGAGGCCTTGAGATAGTGGCTCGACATCATTTAGAGATGATTGGCCTTGATTGTGATTGCTAGAAGGGTTCTGAATGACATTCGCCATAGCATAAGTGTAAAGAAAAGAAAGTTCATTTTTATTTCTTAAAATATTTGAGTACACCAAAAAGAAAAAGAAGGAAAGTATAAGTAATCAAAGATTTTCGACCAAGGCTGGTTCAGTAGTAGGTGAGGTCGGTGCATTCCTCGCAGCCTCAGGCTCAGTTATGGATCCTGGAGCTTTGGGGGTGGGTTCAGTAATAGGAGAAGTGGCCTTAGCATTAGAAGGGTCAGTCTCTTCACTAGGCTTATCTATCAGAAGGTCAAGATCTACCTCTGAAAAGTTCTTTGCAACCCTCCCCATGCAGATCTCAAATCCCTCCAGAAAAGCCTCCTGGGCGAATGCAATCTTGATGTCTTCCATTGCCTTGGAGGACTTGAAGGCCTCAATAGCCTCTCCTTCTTAGCGCGGACCTCCTCTTTGGCTTTCTTTCTTTTGTCGTTCGAGAGAGTCAAGGCTGCCCTCAGCTCTGCTGAAACCTCCTCTTCTCTCCTCAATGCCTTTTGAAGGTAATCATCTTCTGCAATTTGTTCCTCCGAGGCCATCTTTAAACATTCGACCTTGGCCTAAACCCTTTCTATCTCCGCCTGAGCCTCACGAAGGGTCTTGGAGAACTTGACTTGATGGAGATCGGCCACCTTCGAATGGGCAAACAAGTAATGCCCCAACTCTAGGATAGAAGGAAATTAAGTCTGAGCTATGAGAGTACATCCCACATTCGATCAAGTTCAAAGGTATTAATTACCTCGAGGAAGGAAGTGAAGGACTCATCAAATCTTTCAACATCCTCTTTCCCAACCATTTTATTTACAATGTGCGGGAGGACCTTGCCCTTCATCAGGGATTGGATGACCTTTCGATCATCCAAAGAAGCTCGCTCCTGACCAGAGCCCTCACCACTTGAGTTTCCAGCCATCCTCCTTATCCTTTTTCTGATGACATCCTTTTCTTCTTCTTCTTCTTGATGGCCTCACGCTATTTAGGAGGTGCAGGGGCCATGTCTACTTGGGGTAGGGTCAGAATTGGTGCTGCCACATTGACCTCCGGGATGGGCACTACTGGATTGGCACGACTAGGATTGGCTCATCAGTATGAGCCTTTTTCGATATTTTTTTGATGAAGCTATCCTTCCTCTTGAGGAATTTAATCCCCACGGTCAGGTGATTTCATTCCTAAGGAGTTATTTCTACAAAAGAAAAAAATTCAAGTCAGAAAAAGAAAGAAGACCATACATAATTGGCAGGCCCTAAAGAACTACCTACTAGGTTGAGAGCACTAAGATTGAAATTGAATAAGGTCTGATCATCTAGCAGCCTGAAGATTGGAGGAGCTCGATAGTTTTTTAGCTTATTGGCTGAATCTCGATTCCCTTTCTCAAGTTTGGGAGCTCGATGGAAGGAATTCCTAATGTCGCTCCAAGAAGAAAGTCCTAGCTCTAAAGAAGGACACGAGATAAAGAAGAACTTCTCCTTCTAGTTGTGAATGAAAGAACGGGCACCCTTGAGTAACCCCTTCTTGTCAAACTGAGAAGACATGTACCACCAATCTTTAGTGGTCGGATGATGCTTGAAGGTGAACAAGTTATGGAATAAGGAGATGGAAGGTAGGACGTTAGCCATAGTACACAAGGAGAGAAATCCTATGATAAACCTAAATGAGTTTGGTGCCATAGCAGCAAAGAAAATACTTAAGAACTTGAACAAGTTGATTATAAAAGAAGGTATTGATAACCGAAGTCCTGCCTGGAGGGTTTCAACATATAAACAAATCCGGCTAGGAGGAGGAGAATAGGCTCAATCATTTGGACCAGGAAGTTCAAGTTCGTAATCGAAAGAAATTTCAAATTGGATCCTAATCAGTGAAAGATCTTTAGGCTAAAGTTTGCAGGGGATGGTATTAGAGACAAAGAATGGCCGAGGTACTTCTACAAATTCGAGGTCCTTATGAGAAAGATTCATTAAAGCCAAATAAGCCAAACTTCTAGAACCAGTCGATCAGGATTCTTTAGAGGACATGAGGATCAAACCAAAGTGAAGAAAATCTTAAAAAAATCAAAGAAAATAGAATACAAGGCTTTCTTGAAGAAACCAATGGGATGAGATGCTAAAAGACACAAGTAATCAAAAAGAGGAATTCAAACATTGATCTAAATCAATGGGGAATAACAAAGAGGCGACAAGCTTGATGAAAAACGAAGGAGAGAACCCCCAGAAATCGAAGGAGATGATGGAAGGTACTGGTGCTCTGGAATGGAAGGAAGAAAAAGAACAGAGGGAAAGAGAGGAGACTTAAGCGAAGAAGAAGAGCTTAAATAGTCGCGAGAGTCCAAGACAGCTATGATTGCAGGTCTCCATTGATCAACCTTGGGCCGATGCTTGTCCCACTCGTCATGGCGGCAGATTGGCAATGGGTAGAACCTTTATTACGCCATACCTAGAGCAGCGCTTTGATGAGAATTTCAAGAATTTATCTTTTTGGGTCACCTCGTATTTAAGAAGTTTCGGTGCCAGCATTGGAAAAGTCGGGACTAGTTGCTCTATTGGTGCAAGAAAAGAAAAAAAACTTCGGCACTCATATTTCTTTACTTCAATCATTCAAATTTCGAACTCGTGAGTAGGAAGACTTGTGTTCGGTGTACATCCTTTCCTGCCAAAGTCTAATAGGATGCCAAGTCTTAAGGTGACTTCATCTGGCGAAAACAACCACGACTAATTTTAATGATTGAAAAATTTTTGCTTAGGCACCAAGACTACAGTCCTCCAACCTAAACTTATCGGCTGATCTTCTTCACTCTAATTCCTAGCCCCTTCGAATAGTTCGAGAACCTACAGGGAATTATAAATTTCATCCAAATGAGTTTGAACGATGATGGCAGCCCCTAGATAGCTTAGTAAAGGGCCATATCATGGTCTGATCTGATCGACCTCAATGCTACTTGAACCTCCTCCTGACTAAAAATCCATCCAAGCTGTTTGATGTTGCATCGATGTCAGATCAATAAAACTTCTCTCCAGACGAACCTACAATCTACGAAGAGTCACGGGCCTCTGAATTTCTATGCCAAGGACTCTGAATACATAGGCAAAATGAACTTGTCTCCTTTTATTAGCCTTCGGACATCCTTAAAAGTTGCTGATCTTCAAAGCAACGAATAGGTTATCAGAGTTTGCAGGTCATCCACCCATGACAACCTCTTGCTAGGTTCTCACTGGCCGATCTTTCCTTAATTGCCAGGTAGGTTCTCTCCAAGCAGACCTCCTTCTGATCAATCTTTTTCCAAATGCCAGACAAGCTCCCTTCAGTCAACCTTCTTCCAATCGATCTCCTCTCGAAAGTTGGTTGATTTTCTTCTCGTCAACCCCTATCCACTTGAACTTCTTGCATCAACTAGGGAGGACTTCATTGCTTATGAATACTCTAGTAGACCTCCATCTAGATTCCTCCAGCAAATTTATTATCGGATTCCTCCAATAATCAAGGTCCTTTTGGACTCTCCCACTTGTCGGACGCTCCCTATAATCAGGCTTCTTCAGGGCTCTCTCTAATTGTTAAGAAGAGTTTTCTCCGGTTGAACTTCTTGAAGTTACCAAAAAGCACTCCTTTCAGTGGAATCCCCTACAATTATCTAGAAAGACTTCATCATCTATGCAAATTCAGCTCCCAACCTACACACTAATGACCTTAAAGGAGTTCAAACTCCTCTGGAATCAATGAAGCTCGAAGCCCTTAGACACCAGTGCCTACTCCCTCCGAACTTCAGCTATCAAATCTCAACGAACTGGCATGTCACGACAATGAACACCACTCTCCATAACAAACTCCACGTGGCCCCAAGTGCCCCACAACCAGATGGTTACAGCAGTCACTTTTAGTTTGTTATAGGCTCCATCTATAAAAGAAACCCTTCAGATAGATTTTCTCCATGTTCTCCTCTCCCTCTTGACACTCTACTACTTTCTTCTCTGAGCACTCCATTTTTGTTGACCGAAAGAACTGACTTGATCGTCGGAGGGTCTTGCCAGAGCCACCACCTCTGACTCCGATCAAAACTTCTTTTGTAGATCGCCAACGATGACATTTTCCTCCTCGACTCCAGTGCAGATTTTGATGTTAACCAAATTTCACATCAACAACCTCTATAAAGTTTCTAATTGATACTCTCACCATATTCATCTTCATCCAATTTGCAAGATGGGCTCATTGGTGTGCCAATCACCTTTGAATTTTCCATCCCAAACTTCTTTAGCACTTCTAGAGTATACTTGGTTTGGGAAAGGAAAATATCTTTCTTTATTTGTTTGATTTAAAGTCCAAGGAAGAATGTTAGCTCCCCAATCATGCTCATTTCAAATTCGTCCTGCATTAACATGGCAAATTCTTGATAAAGATTTTCATTAATTGAACCAAAGATAATATCTTCAACATATATTTAAACAACAAGCAGATCTGATTTCTTTCTTTTCAAAAATAATGTAGTGTCTACACTACCTCTAAAAAAATCATTATTGAGTAGAAATTTACTTAATCTATCATATAATCTATCATACCAAACACTTGGTGCTTATTTCAAACCATATAAAGCTTTATTAAGTTTAAAAATATGATTTAGAAGTGTATGATTTTTAAAGCCTGGTAGTTGTTCTACATAAACTTGTTCAGCAATATAACCATTTAAAAAAATATCTTTTACATCCATTTGATACAATTTAAAATCTATATAACAAACAAAAGCAAGTAGCAATCTAATAGCCTCTAATCTAGCTACAGGTGCATAAGTTTCATCAAAATCTATTCCTTCTTTTTGATTATATCTTTTAGCTACTAATCTAACTTTATTTCTTATTACATTATCATTTTCAACTAGTTTATTTCTGAATACCCATTTAGTGCCAATGATAGGATAATTAGGGGGTCTATCAACAAGAGTCCAAACTTTGTTTCTTTCAAATTTATTTAATTCCTCTTGCATAATAATTAACCAATTTGGATCATTTTAAGCTTCTTCAACAATTTTTGATTCTATTTGAGAAACAAATGCAAGGTAATCATGATGTTCTCTAAAATTAGATTTAGCTTTTACATCTTAAGATGGATCACCAATTATAAGATCATTACTGTGATTATGAGTATACCTCCATTCTTTGGGTAGATCTTGATGTTTTTGGTTCATACCTTCTTCTTGGATTTCTTCATGGTTGTTGACATTTGGCTCACTTTCTTCATCATGATTGGATTTGTCATTCAAGATAAGTTCTTTTACATTCTTTTATAAATTTTTTGTATCATTATCAAAAGTATCTTCCTTTCTTGATGAAAGGTTGTTAGATTCATCAAAGACAATATGAATAGATTCTTCAATAACTAAGGTGCATTTGTTAAAGACTCTATATGCTTTGCTTGATGTAGAGTATCCAAGAAAGATACCCTCATCAGACTTAGCATTAAATTTTCTAAGTCTATCATTTTTATTATTCAAAATAAAATATTTACATCCAAATACATGAAAATAATTAATATTAGGCTTTCTACCTTTCCAAAGCTCATAGTTAGTTTTCTTAAGAATGTGATGGATCAAAACACGATTCAAAATATAGCAAGCAGTATTGATGGCTTCAGTCCAAAAATATTTTGGAAGACTTGCTTCACACAATATAGTTTTAGCCATTTCTTCTAAAGTCCTATTCTTCCTCTCAACAACACCATTTTGCTGAGGTGTTCTTGGAGCAGAAAAGTTATGTTGTGTGAAGCAAAATGGTGTTGTTGAGAGGAAGAATAGGACTTTAGAAGAAATGGCTAAAACTATGTTGTGTGAAGCAAGTCTTCCAAAATATTTTCAAATTCAGTACCATGGTCACTTCTGATTTTAACTATTATTGAGTTCTTTTTATTTAAAACTTTTCTATAAAATTTTGAAAAAGCAAAAAAAGCATCATCTTTATATGCCAAAAATAGAACCCAAGTAAAATAGAAAAATCATCTATAATCATAAGTTCGTTTTTCTTTCCTCCTAGGATTGTGATCCTAGTAGGTCCGAATAAGTCCATGTGAATTAATTCAAGAGGTTTAGAAGTTGAAACAATTTTTTTGGATTTAAACCTTCTCCTAGTTTGTTTACCAAATTGACATGCATCACAAACATGATCGTTTTCAAAGCTTAATTTTGTTGAACCTTTAACTAAGTCTTTTGCAATCAATTTTGATAAAGTGTGCATATTTGCATGACCTAATTTATGATGCCATAGCCAAGTACTTTCTTTGATCTTAGTATCTTTAGCAATAAGACATTGGCCACTCTTCATGGCTATCTCATCAAAATCAACCATGTAGATATTTTTACGTTTATGTCCGATAAATTTGATACTATTATCGAAGGGACTAGTGACTATACATAAAGATGATTCAAAAATGACTTTGAAACCTTTGTCACATAATTGCCATATGCTTAATAAATTATTCTTTAAGTTATCAACAAGTAGGACATTCTCAATGAAGGTGGAGGGAGTGAGTTTGATTTTACCAATACCAATAATTTTTTCTTTTCCACCATCACTAAAAATTACCAATCCTCCATTCTTTTTCTCAAGGGTGATGAATTATTCTTTGTTACTTGTCATATATCTTGAACAGCTACTATCTAGATACCAAGCTCTTTCATCTTTATCGACTGCAAGATATTTCTATAAAATAATCAAGTGGCAGATTTAGGTAACCAAGTCTTCTTGGATCCTTTAGGGTTAGTATTTATAGTTCTTTTAGGAACCCAAATTTTCTTAACTAAATTTTCAGTAGTTTTGCTAAAAGTACATGCATATGTTTTGTGTCCTAACTTACCACAGTAAAAACAAGTATTGTTTGAAAAGAAATGTGATGATGTTGAGTTAGTGTAGAGATTCTTTAAGAATTTTTATTTCTTATTAGAATCATAATCTATTCCAGTTTTATCATAAATTGCTTTTTGATTATTTAAGAACATTTTTAGCTTTTCAGAACTACATGTGAACTTATCAATCAATGGTTTCAGCATTTGAATTTTCTTTCTCAAAGAGTCATTTTCTCCTATTAAAAGCTTATTTATTAGTAGGATTTCTTCTTTTTCTTTAAATAAGGTATCACATATTATTTTTAGATACCAAACTAGAATCAAATTTGAATTCGATTCGAATGCTGAAGTTAGGATTTGCAACACGTGCTAGCATATTCATCTTACAAATATGATCTAATTCAATTAGATCCTTTATCAATTTTCTTTGTGTGTGATCCATTGGATTCCATATCTAGCTAGTAGTGGATCCGGATGCAAGTTGACTTAATTTGATTAGAAACCAATCTAATCGATTTAGATTAAATCAAGCTATCCCAATTCGAACAATTAGAATTCTTTCTAATTAGTAATCAAATTAAATTCTTTAATTCGATCGAACGCACAAGATAAGATTGACATCTAGCAATGTATCATGTCTACCTAGAAGATATAAAATTTTGATAAAAATATCAAAAATATCTTGCAGTGGTAAGTTACGATGCAATTCAATTCTACAATCATCCTACATCCCAAATATGACTCTGGATATGAAATCATATCAAATCCAATATCACATTCATATTTCTCTCAATCTTATAATGACAATTCAATTTATGAAATATTAGAAATTATTTTTAATTATTATTATATTTTGATCAAAGTCTCGCTAAATCATCATTCGATTGAAGTAAGTAGGATGCGATCTCCTCTTACTAGGAGTGATCGATTCCATATTGACCTATTCACAACCTCTATATATAATCTACTATATCCAGAACATTCCATACATGACTTAGTCATGAATGAGTATGAACCAAAATATGGATTCATGTATATAAGGTTTTATGGTAGTCTCAGGTCAAAGGATTACATGCATAACTCCCACTACGAGAAATATCTTTTATCAAGTAAGTAAGACTCCATAAGATATTCTCAAGTCGAATATATTTAGTGAACTCATGCTCTGGTGAGCACCCATATCCTTGTATTAGTGTCTCATATAAGTGATTGTGAGATCAATCATCCTCTCCATCGAGCATACATAGGATGTGTCAGTCTTTCCAGAAACATGGATGCCTAACTCAATATTCTATCGATCGAGAATATTTTAGATTAGGATTTTAATATTTTAGATCTCACAGATATGATCTCATCATAATCCTAAAATTATAGCCCTAATTTATAAGGTTTATCATAATCCTAAAGAAATATAAGAAGCAGCATATGATGAAATATAAATGCCTTTATTTATTTATAAAATTATCATTACATGAGTCTGAAAGATAAAAGAATAATCCATTAAAATACATATTTTGATTAGCTTGTAGGGCATATTCCTTTCATAAAAATGGTTTAATCTACCTCCTTCCCTATCAGTAGCAATATTATACTGTTGTTATTATTGCCACATTTATTATGTATAGAATCCTACATCTCTATTTTATTGGGTTGAGCTGGAGAGTTTTGTGACACTCTCTAGAGCTTCAACATCAAACTCCATCTAGTTACTGATATTATGGTATATATCTATACTATCAATAGATTCTTTTTTTTGGTTTAACATAGCAAGACTCATCCAAAGTAATATCTATACTAATAATAATTTTGAATGATCTAGATTTATCTATACATCACAGTCTATATCCCTTCACCCATTTTGCATGACCTAGGATATGCATCTTCTTGCCCTTGGTTAAAGTTTATCATCATTTATATGAATATATGCAGGGCAACTAAGTATTCTCAAATGCGAATAGTTAACAAAGTGCTTGAATCATATTTCATCCAGAATCTTGCACTCAATTGTTTCTGATTGAAGACTGATTTATAAGGAATTATGTTGTATTAATTACTTCAGCCAAGAAAGTTTTATAGTCCACCAATTAAAAGAATTTAAATAATTCTCTCTATTAGTATCCTATTCATCTATTTTGTAACTCCATTCTACTATGGTATTTCTCATACAGTGCGGTGTCTCACTATATTTTTATTCTTGTAGAAATCATCAAATTCATCTAAATAGTACCTAAAGCTATTATTATTTCTTAGTGTTTTAATGGTTTTCTTAGTTTGATTGTCAACCTAGTTTTTTCATTATTTGAATTTAACAAATACTTTATCCTTACATTTTAGAACATACATCAAGACCTTTCTAGAATAATCATCAATGAACATCTAAAAGTAATAATGTCCACTAATTGAAGCAACTATAGAGGGGCTCCAAAGATCTGAATGGATATAAATCCAACATGCTCTTAGTAATGTGAATATCAGCACTGAATTCTTCTCTACACTACTCCCTGAAAATATAATATTCATAAAAGTCCAGTTTCCCTATCTTCGCA
The DNA here is from genome assembly GCA_006176705.1 of Cocos nucifera. Classification (NCBI taxonomy): domain Eukaryota; kingdom Viridiplantae; phylum Streptophyta; class Magnoliopsida; order Arecales; family Arecaceae; genus Cocos; species Cocos nucifera. The sequence goes on along the minus strand of QRFJ01002156.1, from coordinate 113,834 downwards.
CCACCAAATAGACCTCTCTCTTGGATAGAGTCATCATCCCTCTCTCATTCATATGCCCTAAATGCATATGCTATAATCAAGTAGCATCCTTAATTGACAATCTTGATGATGAAGAACTGCCGCAATACTAGTTATTATTTTATTCAGTAAGTAATAGAAACCATTAACCAACTTTATTTCATCATTTCAAGGGCGCTCTTGGAGACTTTCAACAAACTATTCTCACTATTATACCTAATTCCCTTGGGAATCCAAGATATCCAAGAAAATCATATTCTTTTTCAACAATAGGATATACAAAGCTTTAGAGATCCTCATAGCATCATCATGTATCTTAATTTGAATTCTTCTAGTACCAACAATTGCAATATGTTGACTACTTCAAATAGAACCTTTTTTTCCTAGTTTGATAAATGGAAGACCAATCTTTTTTTGGTGTCATGTGAAAGAAACAACCAAAATCAAGAATCCACTATCTTTTAAAGTTATTTATGTTGATTAATGGAATTTTACTACCAGCATCATTGAAATTTTTGCATACCACACTAGTAATAGCTTAAAAGATAGGCTCCCTCTTTTCACTCTAGACAAAGTTTTCTAATGTAGCCTTCTTTGTGATAGTGAAATGATAAGTATCACAAATATATCAATAAAAGTATTAATTAATAAATTAATTTATATTTATTTTTAAAAATTAATATTTTTATTTATCTTTTGTAGTAAAATTGATTATTGATAAAAAAGTGCTTAATTTTCAAGTTAAAATGAAGAAAATTTTGAGCAAATCAGAAATAAATTGGATCCGGTATGAAGACTTAAAGTAAAAAATAAAGAAAATTAAATTAAATTAAATTAAAATTGGCTCAATCAGTTCGTCCAGCCAGTTCACCCAAACCCTGGCCAATCTGTCTGATCAAGCATGGCCCAACACCTATAGCCCACGCTAGCGCCTGCAGCCTAAGCCAGCCCAGCACTTGCAACCCGCAAGCTGGCCCAGCCAGCTCTCCTTAGTGCTAACATCACCATGATGTCCCAAGTCATGTGGCTAATGGTGGATTGGGGCTCAGGGGCATTTCGATCAGACTTAAAGAAAAAAGAAAAAGAAAAAAAAAAGAAAAAGAAAACTGGCTTAATCAGTTTGCCCAGCTGGTTCTCCCAAACCTAGACTGGTCCATCCAGTCGAGCTCAGCCTAGCGCCCATAGCCTGAGCTAGCCTAGTGCCCGCAGGCCGCAGGCTAGCCCAACCTAGCTTTCCTCAACATTGACATCACAAATCATGCAGCTCACGGTGGACTGGGGCTCAAGGGCATTTTGGTTGTTTTGATGGCAAGGCGCATGATGATTCATTGGAGTCTACGGTGCACCCGATCTAGGTGGTCCATCAATACAGTTCTGCACCATCTGATGGTTGTGCTCATGCTTGATTGAGATCTGACAGTTAGGGTTGGCTTCTAACTTAGTTAAGGAGTCTGGCGGTGATTTGGCATGATCCGACAGTCTTGAGAGCTTCTCTACGAAATCCAAAGGACAGAACAACTTCCAATTTGATTTAAACCTCTTCAAAGCCCCTGTGCGCCATCTGACGATTGAAATTCTATTGATAAATGTGATCAGATGGTCCATGTTCAATCCAACTTGATTTAAGCTTTTACTATGGGTTTTTAGGTGAATTTTGAGCCATTTGATCATCATCCGATGGCTAATGGAATCCTAATTTTTGTATTGATAGCAGACGGTGCTTTTCTAATTGTTTTAAACCTAATTTTCCATGGATTCTTCATCAATGGCTCCCTACCTCTATCTAAAGGCCCCAGGTCAACAAAAATAGGGCATCTAATCTAAGAGAGGAAAAGGTATAGGGTAAAGGCTAAGCTTTGGATTGAAGGTTGCTTCGAGGCAGAAGGTGCCGAGAGGAAGAGGTTGTCTTCTATGCTATCTCCATGCCGACATCGATCCAAGATCAAGTTCAAGATCTAATTTTTATTTATTTTTTATTCTTTTTAATTTTATGTATTTAAATTTTAAATTTTAATTTTACTAGAAAATTTATTTTATGCTTTTTAAATTTTAGCTTTTTGCTTTTAATTATAAATTTATTTTTATTGTAAGTATATACTAATATCTAAATAATAGATCTTAGTACCAAGTTATCTTTCTACACCGATTAATTTTTGCTTTTTATTTATAATTCTATTTTTCAACTTTAATTTTTTTTAAATTTTTTTATAAAATAAAGATTTTAAATTAAAGAACTTCCTTCTATGCAGATTTGACTCGACTCATTACTTTTTATATATTTTTAATAATTTAAGAAATCAAAATTAAACTGATAATCATGGTGTCTTATCGACTGATGGAAAAAAAGTAGGATTTCTAGCATGCATTTTGAAATATTTTTCAAAAAATTATAGCAAAAAATAAAAGATTAATCTAATTAATTTAACATGCTACTAATCTAATCATTAAAACACCCTACGTCTAGGATCGTAATATGAAATATATGCATGTTATAAAAATCTAAGAATATAAAACATTAGGTAGTAAATCCTATTAATTACTGCTACATTACTTGTATTCAAAACATAATATATTCATATGCATAGTTGATCACCACAATCAAAATCTCGAATAGGGAGATCCTCTCATCACAATGTAGCCATACGAAGAATCTAGCCTCTATGGATCATCTACATAAGGCTCCTAGTCCCGATCGGCTACTTCGAAGTGCTAGCTCCTCGTCGAAATCTTCGATGGCTAACATAGATCGATCATGATCAATCTCCTTCTTCTGATTTTTTAGATACTCTAGAAGATCAAAAAAGATAGTAGGGAGGATGAGGAAGCTCTCTTAAAAATTTTATGGAGTTGTGACACTCACAGCTCACAATCTCTCTTCCCAAACCCTAGGATGAAACCCTAGGGCAGCACACGCCCAAAACCCTATGCCTCTCTTTGAATTTTTCCTTTTGGGAAACTCTTAGATTTCATGCATGCAGAAGAGTGTGGATGAAACATAGAAGGACTCTTTCCAGGGTAGCGCAAACCCCCTCCACAAAACCCCCTCCACATTCTTCCTCGATGATTAGGTCATCTCATAACCTAATTGGGTCAAACTCAATTAAATCCAATTCAATTAGACTTGATCCAAAACTCATCACTCAATCAAATTGAGTTAATTAGCAATCAAATTACTAATTAATATTTTTATAAATATAGAGCCCCAATCTAGTGGATCTCTTAGCAATAGAGTCTCATCTCTATAAAACTCTTGATCAAAGAGTCCCAAACTAGTGAGACTCTTGATCCTGGTATCCTAAACTAGTAGAACTCATGATTACAGAGTTTCAAATCGATGAGAATCTTAATCATAGAGTTTCAGATAAGTAGGACTCAGAGTTTTAATATAGTAAGACTCTTGATCATAGAGTCCCAATCCAGTGGGACTTAGCATCAGCCATCAGATCCGGTACGAACCTCTAATATATGTGACCCCATAGGTTCGAACCTAAGCTGGTAGTATAGAAACTAATTTCTATACCAATCGATGTGATAATCTAATAATAGAACCTGATGTCTAGATAGGTTGAATAGTCATAATTATGACATTCAAAATCTACTCGAATATGGTTACCATATTATTCATCCCTTTAACCTCTGTGTTTAGGATGACTCAGAGTTAAACTATCAACTCTAAAAAAATAAATTCATATTGTGTCTTAAGGCAATAAGTCCTATGATTTCTCATAAGGACTATCCTGTCTAAGACTTTGCTAAATTGAAACACAATACAACACAACTCTTGAACTAGGAGTGGTCAATCCCATCTTGACTCACACACCAACTCTTCAAGTGCTTGACTATGCTCAAAAACCATCCATCACTGAATTAGAAATTCAAACAGTTTGGCACCAAAGCACAATGAATTGCTTGGTGACTGTGATGGTCTTAGGTCGGAGAGATACTTGCACCTGTACCCTTTTAGAGTAAGTCTTGATAGCAAAAAGCTCCAGAATTGGTCATGTTCAGTGTAGATATACCTGTACATCTCATCTACATGTTATACCAGTATCTCCATACTTCTCGGTTAAGAGGACAACCAATCCATATGGCACACAATAATCTATACTCATTAAACATTCCCATCCTATGTAACAATGTATTATTTGATCACAAATAGATTTAAGGACTAAATAATAAATCCTCCTTTATTGATTTTAAATAGTCCTAAGAATTTTATCACAACACAAGAGTTCATTAAAAGATATAAATAACTTATGATAAAAAAGCTAAAATAATATTTTATTCATTTATAATTCATATACAATTACAAAAGATAGCTCAATCATCAATAGGCTTAGATTGGCTTTGGGACACAATTTCCAACAAACTTTCACTTGGACTAAACCCAATCGGTATAATATCTAATACCCATCCTCAACTTATGATCATTGAACTCCTTTATCGCAAGGGCTTTTGTTGGCTAGGTTCTCCTTTGCATCAATCTTTTGAAGCTCGATGTCACCTTGATCCATGATATCCCGAACAAGATGGTAGCGATGCAGAACTAGACCATTAATTTACTTTCGATTTCTTTGCCTAAGCAATGGCTCTAGAGCTATCATAGTAGAGCAGAACTAGACTCAAGAAAGGGTGCCACTCCAAGCTCGTTGATCAATTTTCTCAGCAACATAACTTTCTTAGCAGCATCAGATGCAGCGACATACTCCGCCTTGCAAACTAAGTTGGCTACAGTGTGTTGCTTGAAACTCTTCTAGTAGACTGCTCTACTATTATGGATAAATACATATCTTGACATACTTTTGTTGTCATCATGGTTAGATTAAAAACTAGAGAGTGTAAACTTCATAAGTTTCAAATCTAACTCATCATAAACAAGCTACTTGTCCTTAGTATTTCTTAAATACTTAAGGATGGTCTTAACAATCTTTCAATAGTTTTTCCTTAGATCAAACTGGTATCTACTCACTATCCCTAGTGAGTATGCCATATTTGATCTCATACATGTCATGGCATACATGATAGAATCCACTATTGAAGCATATAGAATTTCTCATGACCCGAGCCTAGGGTCATGACCGGCGCATAAGTTGGACTAGCCAACCTAGCAAGCCTAACAAAGATATTAACTAGGATAAATCAAACATATAAATTCTACCAAAAATTTGATAAATTTTTTCTTAAAAGTTGGACATTCCCAAAGATACACTTACCTGCTTTACCCAATATATTCTTACATACATGTACATACAATCATTCCAATTAAATAAACACAGAGAAAGCAAGATCCTACTTATAGATAATGGAGCACATCTAGAGTTTATATACAATCAAAATATGTCAAAATGTACACAACTACATGATAACAAAAGTAGATGCCACACACGCAAGTGCTAGGCTAACTTAAAAGGATGACTGCTCCTATCAAGTTGAGGAATCTAGATCCTCACAATACTAGTATAGTTGAACTAGGATACTCCAACTCCAAAGTTGCAAACAAGTGAGGGGTAATGAGACCTAAGTCTTAGTGAGTGATAATATATCTACAACAGAAATGGGACAAGGTCAAGCATGAGTGCGTTAGATCAAAAGCACTTTTATGACTTTTCCAAAATATAAACATAATAACATTTTTAGTCAAATAGTGTAACAAAATAGATACAAAAGTAAAATAAATAAAGAACATGTTCCTTTAACAACTACAATTCAAATAATCCTCTAAACAATGATTAATAAATAGATCAAATATAATATACTAAATTTTAAACTAATCATTTGTCCAACATATAGAAGGAGGTTTCTAATCCAGAACCAAATAGTTACTCACATATCCGAGATTTTATCAAAATCACACGTGTATATCAACACATCAAGCTAACACCATCTAGAGTAAACAAAACCAGCTATGTCTACCAAACACACCGGGCTAGCACCATCCTTGCCAGCTAGAAAAAATAAAACCAGCTATATCGTCCAAACACGTCGGGCTAGCACCATTCTTGTCAGCTAGGAAAAACAAAATATGGTGCACCAAGGCTAACACCAACTATCGCTAGCTACGGTGCTCTATCAAAGTTTTCTTCCATAAAACTTTGTATGAACAATCCTTTTCAAAATAAATGCTAAATAACTTCTCAAATATTGAGAAATTATGTTCTAAATGCTAAAAAAAAAATTAAAATATTGCTAATGAAATTTCATCTTGAATTAGATTTACACATATATCCATATCTCTGAGCAAAATTTCAACCAAATTCATATTGTTTTCAAGCATACAGAAAAGCATATGTATAAGCTAAAGAATAACTAAAGTTAGCTTCTTTCTAAAGTTAATTTTTTTTATAGCAAAATATAATAAGAAAAACACCAAAGTTGGATATGAAAGCCACTCACCTCAAGCTAGCTACTGTAATACTTTAGTGCTTGATTCATTCAAAACACCCCTAGGGAGCCTTTGTCCTTTCCTATAACATTGATAAACACTGATTAAACTCAAATTTTATGATTTAAGATTAAAACTACATATACTTTGCTTTTAAGATCTTACTTTAGCTTTTCAACTATTCCTTTCTGCTTACTCTTGCTTGCTTTAGCTTAGGTTTAAATGAACTTCAACCTAACTCATAAATTCTAGACATTTAGTTCTATTTCCCTTCTTATAATTGGTTTCAAATTCAGCCAATCATATTTCTAATTCATTGCTAAACCATCGAAACAATTTTATCCTTATAAGCAACATAATTCAACTTCAAACTTGAATTCAAATTACATACTTTAACTTACAAACCCCCAATCTGATAACAATAGTTAAGAACTTACTTTAATTTAGTTTAGAGATTAGAATCCTTGCCTCAAATAATAAAAAATCTATTATATAGGTTTTTCTTCTCAACTTCAGTACTTTTCTTCTTACACCTTAACTACCACCAAATTCTCTATTTTCCAACTAAATCTTCTTGATCTCCAGCTGAAAACAGACCCCTTTCAGTCTTCTTCCTTTCTTAGACCTTTTTAAAGAATTCAAAATCCAAAATAACAGCAAAGGATCCGATGGTCTTCTTATTTTGGAAAAGAAATAAACTAAACAAAAGATTGCTAGGTGTCACTCCATAAAGCAAGCCAACACACCTCTTCCTCTCTTTTCTAGTTACGTGGAACAACCCAAGGAAGCAAGCTATTATGTTACTTTCAAAAGAATCTATTTAAAAACCCACTTTTAAAGTCTCACAACCAGCATCACTTTTTTGTTCCTACTAGCCGAGCTGGCTCAGCCCTGATTAGGTCGGCTTGAATGTCACTCGGGTTAGCTCTCCCATAAATCAAGTTGGCTCTCTTAAGAAAACAAAACACTTATTTTGCAACCAAAGACTTAGGCTGACTCGATTTTGATTCAGGTAGACTCCGATACTCCTGCTTTTCAAAACTTTACTTTTGATCATAATGCTTACTTAATACTCTTCTTATTATCCTCATTTATTTTACTCTTCATTAACTTTAAAATATAAATATAAATATAAAATATCCCCCATTTAGAATCAATAAAAATATTAGAAAAATCAAAATTCTTAAGAATAAGATATCAAAACTTGGATTCTAATTCAAATTTTTCGAAATCCAAAACTTTTAAAACTTTCTTTCCTCAAAATGAATAAGTTAAAGAATCTCAAAATTCATTAAAAGTTAATTTATAACTTACCAACACCTAAGAATAAATTACCACTAATTTTGGTTTCAAGAAAATCCAAATTTTGTATAGCCCTCCATATAGGTACTAATCTCTAGACTTGGAAAATTTTCAGGACTCGCAATGGCAGATAGTCATAATTTATAGTCAACTGTTTCAACAAATTTTGGTAAGCTAAGTTTAATTCAAAGTAGTTTATAATTGAGATTAGGTGGCTTAAATATACCATAAATAAATTACTATGTCACACATACATGAACATAAATCTTTTAATTTATTATTTTGCTAGTTCGGGATGTTATAGAATTCTACTCATACTCTCTCTCTCTTGACCATAAATAAATTACTATGTCACACATACATGAACATAAATCTTTTAATTTATTATTTTGCTAGTTCGGGATGTTACAGAATTCTACTCATACTCTCTCTCTCTTGAGGTGTTGTCGGACAATCTCTCTTCAAGGAAGAAATTTCATGGCCTATCGGTAGATATTCCTTTTTGAAATTCTCCATATTGAACCACTTCAATACAGTTTCTATGTATGTGGATTAGGATAACCCAAGCAACCTTTCAAATCTATTCCTATAGATCTTCATCCCTAGGATGTAGGATGCTTCTTCCAAGTCTTTTATGGAGAACTGAGATGACAGTCAAATCTTTATTTTCTGTAATGTAGGAATGTCATTCCAAATTAAGAAAATATCATTCGCATATAGCACAAGCAATACAACTACTAAATCATTAGCCCACTTGTATATGCAGGGCTCTTCTCCATTCTTAATGAAGCTATACATTTTGATCGTCTTATCAAAATGCATGTTCCAACTCCAAGATGCCTGCTTTAGGTTGTATCATATAAATAGATCTTTAAATCTTGCACACCTTAGACTCATCTATGGATATGAACCCTTCAGGTTATATCATATATACCTCTTCATCAAACTCTTTATTTAGAAAAATTGTCTTCACATCCATTTACCAGATTTCATAGTCTAGATGGATAGCTATCGCAAGCATAATTTGAATGGACTTGAGCATTGCCATAGGAGAAAATATCTCATCATAGTCTATATGATAATATTAATGATATCCCTTGGCAACCACATGAGGTTTATAGGCCTCCACCTTTCCATCTACGCCCCTCTTCCTTTTGAAGACTAATAAGTATCATAAAAACATCGATAAAAATAATAATTTATTAATTAATTTATATTTATTTTTAAGAATTAAATACTTTTATTTATTATTTTTAAAAAATATATTATCAATAGAAAGAGCTCATTTTTATGGTCACAATGAAATAAGTTTGGAGCAAAATAGAGTTAAAATGGATCCGAAGTGAATTTTCAAAGAAAAAAATTTAAAAAAAATGAAATGGCTCAGTTGGCTCGCCCAGCCAAGTCAACGTGTCCAGCCAAGCCATGGAAAGCAACTCAGCCAACATATCCCAATTGGCTAGCATACTATTCAAGCTGACTCAGCTACATATGTCGACCCACCGATCCACGAACCCAGGTGTAGACCACCAGCTCAGCAGAAGGTGCCCAATCATAGGATGACACGTGATGGACCAAGACCCTTGAAGGGTTTACAGAAATTCTCACGTGACGTATAGGGGCAAATTGGTAATTTTTTATGGTATGGCGTGCAGTGATTGGTTGAGGTCTATAGAATGGTCAGTTCACAAGGTCCATATGCATAGTAAACATGCGATCTAATGATTGTGCTCATTCCCAGTCTGGATCGGACTATTGGTATTCATTCTCGATTTGATTCGAAGTCAGCCAGCTATCCAACACATGATTGGACAGTCAACAGCATTCTAGAGTTTGATTAAACAGCCGACAGAGCTCCCGCCGATGATCAAGATACCTAGCAACAATCAATGACTGAAAAATCTCCATCAAGTGCAATCTAATGGCCAGAATTAATTTTGACTTGATCTAGGCTATTACACATATATTTTTGGCATTTTTTGGATCATTTGATCAAGATCTTATTGCCAAAACTCATGGAATTGCATAGAATTCGATCCAGAGACTCTTTTAATCTGATTTTTACTAGGATTTCTCCATATTTGATGATCAAAACACTCCCTTAGTCCTACATTGCCTAGAAGAAAATACTCCAGCCCTCCAACACTTATTTAAGGACCATCAGGCCATCAAATCAAAGCATCTTCGATCATGAGAAGGTGATGGTATAGGTTAGAGCCACACTTGGTTTCAAGATTGCTTCAAGGTAGATAGTGCCAAGAGAAAGAGTTAGACTTTTACACCATCTCAACGCCAACACCGATCCAAGATCAAGATCAGGTTACTTTTAATTTTAATTTTATTTTTTTTCTTTTTAATTTTAATGTATTTAAATTTTAAATTAAATTTTAATTAATATAAAGTTTACTTTTTAGCTATTTAAATTTTATGTACTTTATTTTTATTATAAATTTAATTATTGCTTTTTAATTTTATTGTAAGTAGATGCTAAGATCTTGGTAGTAGATCTTAGTACCAAAATTTACTTTCATGCTATTTTAATTTTTGCTATTTAATTTTACATAAATTCTATTTTAAAAATCTTTTCTTTTCTTTTCTTTTACTTTTTTTTTGATGATGAAATGAAAAGAAGCAAATATTTCACCCTAGTTTTTCCTTTTCTTTTCAAAAATCAAAGATTTCTAAACTAAAACACTGTCTTCTCTATGGATTCGACCTGACTTACTACTTCTACCTATTTTTAATCAATTTAAAAAGTTAGAATTAAACTAATAAACATAATGTCCTAACAACAATATCGTGCTCTTATCAAGTTTTTAGCATCGTTGCCGGGGAAGGCACAAGTATTAAATTTTTTTTTGAACTCTTTGATTTTTTTCTAAATCAATTATAAATAAATTTTTAATCTTTTAATATAGCTTACTAACTTTTTTTATTTCTTTTGTAGAAGAAAGGAGGAAGAAAACCAAATTAGGGCAAGGAGGAAAATTTTCAATTTGGTTTGGTGAGATCAATTCTAACCCTAGACCTCTTTTCCTTTTTTTATTATTTATTTTATTTTCAAATTAATCTAAAAAATATCCACTTAAACCTAACTAAAAGCTTCATGATAAGATTAGAAACTCTAATTGCTTAGAGCATCCATCATATTAGATTTAGTTTTATTTTTTTATTCTTTTTTGGTGATCGTTGGAGATAAGGTAAGCTCTTCAAGTTCAATTAAGTTTCATGTATCTAATTTGGTTACATAGAATCCCTCTTCTGAAAGTGATTGTGCATTTTCATCTTTTAAATCAACTTAAGGGCAACACCAAATTAAATAATATAAGATGGAGATTTGATTACTCTTTCTTGGCCTACAAACAACCAACCAACATCCTAATTGACCTAAGCCTTTAAATTAAAATCAATTAGACATCAACCCTAGGAACTCAAGCTCACTAAGAGAAGAAATCCTAAAAGTTGGACCAGATTAGAATTGTCAGTTTGACTAGTGTCTAAGACAAGTAGTTCAGGGACTGCATTCTGAAGGAAGGTGGTTACTTAATTGATTCGTTAGCTTACCTAATCAAGCATAATTGATCTCTAAGATAAGCAACAGGGGACTCCTACCAACCTTACACTTACCTAGCTAGTTGAGTGGCTGATCTTACACTTGGAGGGCTTGAAGATGACCTTCGTAATTAGAAACTATCTAGATCTTGGATAATTCTTAGTTAGAATTATTTGCCTAACTTGATTGCTAACTAAAATATCAAACCTAATCAAACTTAATTCTTCTTTCTCTTCTTAACTTTAGGACTCCTTAGGACCTCTTCTTTAAAACTCTTCTTTCTTTCTTCTCTTTTTTTCTTCAAAAATAAAATAAAATAAATTAAATTAAACTAAATTAAAATAAAAATAATAATCAAAAATAAAATAATAAAAAATTTAAAAATTTTAAAAATAATAAAATAATAAAATAATAAAAAATATAAAAAAATCTAAAAAATCTTGGACCACATGATAAGGTTGCACACTATAATAAAATATATTTTTTATGAAATAAAAATTTTATCATAAAAAATAAATTTTCATCGCTAATAATTATTAGCAATGAAAATTCTATTGCTAATGTTTCATCGTAAAAAATGGGATCGCAGATAATAACTAGCAATGAAAATTTTTTTTCATCACTAATAATACTTTTTATGATAAAAATTTTTTATAAAAAAATTTTTTTTTTCTTAAATTATCTATGATGAAATTATTTATGATAAATTTTTTTCCATCATAAATAACATTTTTTTGATGAAAAAATCCATCATAAATAAATAATTATCAGCAATGGATTATTTTAATCATAGATAATTAATTATTTGTAATGGATTATTTTCATCATAGATAATTCGATTATTTATGATAAGAAAATATCCATCATAAATAATTTCATCATAAATTAATTATTTTAAAAAATATAAAAACATATTTTTATTTTTTATATTATTATTATAATTTTTAAGAAAGTAAATTAAAAAATTTATAAATAAATTTCATCATTTCAACCATAAATAAATTTCATCATTTCATTCATCCATAAATAAATTTTATTTTATTATATAAAAATATAATTAGAAAAAGTATTTTTCATAAATATAAATTATCTAAATAAAAATAAAAATATATAGAAATAGGTAGCCGGCCATGAAGCACCGACAGTATCTAGAGAAGGAGAATGGATCGAAGAAGGAGGAGAGCACTCAGAGAAGCTTAGACTAGCTTGCTGCTATCTCATCATCTGCATCATCTGCTCCATCTGTGCCATCCACTTCATCATCTACGTTTGGAGCAGTTGGTACTCATCGATGTGTATAGTCAACTCAAAAGTTCATGGTCGATCCTCAGCAGCCTATCTCTATATCTCCACCAGTCGAATATCACAAGTAGCATGGATGTTAGCCATGGATGATCATTAAGATGCAAGAGCTCTGATCCCATGCCTTAGCCTCCTAACATAATAGGGTCTCGTACCAAGCATCCGATCATAGATCTCATCATCTATGGGTGCGGTCGAGCCCTTCAGGGTAGGCTGGGATCTAATGTCTATCATACGATTTTAAAAATTAAATTTATAGCTATTCTATGTTTGTACTGAAAATCAAAATGTAAATGAAAAATAGTTGGAAAAACTTACATAAAGATCCTAGCTCCCATCGTCCAGCCCCCTAATCATCGTTGATGTGTCCATTGATAGATCTTGATCCTGCTAGGAAGCTCGCCACTCTCTACATCTTTCTGCAATTTAAGAATAATTAATAAAAAAAATTTTAAATAGTTAAAAAGTTATTATATGATAAATAAAAATTATTTACCATCAACTCCATATGGCAAATGAATGGCTTTGAACCACCACAATGCGAGACTATCTGTCTCGCTCGATTTGCGGCACTTTTGGCACATCGATCATGCATAGTTAACATTCAAATTAGTTAGTAAATAATTAAATTTAAAAATAAATAATATTTAATTATTAAATTCTAAATAAAAAGAAGTTAACTGATATGCCAGATCCTCATACGTACGGCATATGATAGTCCAATCCTCCATAGTGATGCTGTCATATGGTCGTTGTCGCACTGTCTCCACCTCCTAGTCGTGTACTACAGCATACTAGTGGCGATGAATGCGATGTCGGTACTCCTTAAAATATGAGCATAAATGATCATCTACAGCTCGCTGCACACGATCATACTCAAAATCAATAATATCAAAACTAGCCTATGAAGAACAAATATTATAAGAATACAATGCTAATTGAATATTTAAATAAATATTATTATACCTATAAATGGCTATAGAAGATCTTTCTTTGAGGTCGTGTAACTTGACGACAATTGAAGAGCATCGTTGGGGCATAGCTATGGCAAATGATGCCAAACTTAGTCTGCCATGGCTTGCACCATCTTCTAATAGGCCTAGTATAGCCTAACGGAATCTCGATGCAGAGACGTTGTCCCTCGTGCTCGCATCTCCAATGCTTAAGAATGAGGTTCTTTGATGGATCCTGACTCATATTCCTGATCGAAACTTGATCCAAATCCCAGACCGAGATTTGATCCAGATCATGATCCAAATCCCAAGTAGGATCCTGACTCATATCCTTGATCAAAGCTCGATCTAGATCTCAGATTGGATAGTTCATATGCATTAGAAATTAAAACCTTTGGTTAACATAAATTAAAATATTAAATCATAATCATAATGAAATACATAAACTAAATAAACTAAAAGAGTAAACTATAACAAGTAAAAGAATAAAAATGTAATTAAAAATGTAATTATTTTAATTATAAAAAATATCTAATTTTTAATTACTACTACTACTACTTTTACTGTTATTATTACTATTACTACTACTACAACTATTATTAATATTATTATTATTTATATTTGTTATTATTATTATTACTACTACTTTTACTATTATTATTATTACTATTACTACTATTATTGGTATTATTATTGCTATTACTATTATTACTTTCACTATTATTACTATTACTATTATTATTATTACTACTATTATTATTACTATTATTATTATTATTATTCTTTTACTATTATTATTATTATAATTATCACTTTACTATTATTATTATTACTATTACTACTATTATTACTATTATTATTATTATACTTATTATTAATTTTTATTATTTATTAAAATTTAAAAAGTTACTAAGGACTAAACCCTCTAGTGGCCCTCTGCCCTCCATCCATCGAAACCCCCCACCTCCTATGGCTCCCCTCCACCACCCACCACCCATGGCTCTCCACCCGAAGCCATCATCGCCGTCCCTTCATGCCCCATGCACCCCCATCCGCCCCCTACT